>JASANA010007959.1:0-127832 GCA_030248095.1 Ptycholaimellus sp. GST1_10 | reverse complement strand
TATGTGGTGTTGCTTTCGTTAATTTCGTGTGCTCGATGAGGTCACATGGCTGTTGCAGATGGGTGGTGGATTCGTGATGGCCTGGACTGATGGCTACATAGCCATCAGGCGGTCGTCGGCTTCAATCACTTCACTCTATTGCTCACAGCCTCTTTTCAAACCACAGCATCCCACAAAAGCTGCTTGAGTGGGCACAAACAACGCTTGGAGTTTCCGGGTGACACGGTGCTGCAGCTGATCACCTCCGACAAACTCTACCAACATTTCCCCATTCACCACGAAGACCAGCTCAGCGTGTTTTTGATAGCCGTACCTACCATACCAGTTCATCGACTTGTGAAAGTTAGGGATGGCTTTAATAGGAGTTTGAAAGATCAGCCTGCCAAGCCAAGTAGAAAGACGGAGTTTGGCAGCCGCTTCGCTCTTACCTAGTGAGCAACAAGACGCAGTCGGTAATCTTCGACAACCCGGGGCTGGACAAATTGCTCATTCTCCCAGCTATTGGTGCCCAGCGCCAGAACTAAGGCTCAAGGACCGGTTGACCTTATGGAGTGTAAGCCTTCTTTCTACCCATCATTCGCATGTTTCAAGCTTGGAATTTATAAAAACCGGTTGATTTGGAAGTAATGGTTAAAGGTTAGAAGAAAGTGTGGAATGAAGTAAACTGTTGAATTGTTAAATAATTTTCCCTATTATTTGATCTACATTTGGCAAGCGATTGCTTGCTCGGTATCCACGATTTGTGTGTTGCATTTGGCGAATTTGCAAAATAGTTTGCAAACAAGTAGAGGTCATTTAGAGCTCTGCTACGAGCACTGTACATGGACCGAGGACTGAATGCCTGCATTATCTGCAAACTCTGTTCCATCCTAGTTTTTGAGTTTTCCTATGTGCACAATGACGCTGGCAAATAAGATGTTGGGATTGCACTACTTCCTCGTCTCCCAATACTGGAACGACCCCAAGAGCCAGCTCTAACATTGCTGCCTTTCCCTACGCAATCCGGACAATGAGGAATCTACTACTTTTTTACAAGGTTCCATCCTTCCAATGGAGTAAAATCCATACCGTCTGAACTAAAAACTTGACTGAAACATCAGCTGAGGCAGTGAGTGGTGCATGAGGGGGAGATGGCGGCGGCAGAGGTAGCCCTCAGCTCACCTTTTTCTTCCATTGCCTGGCCTCTAGGTCCAGAGGCCGTTCTTACGTTTGCTCCAGCCTGCCCTGAAGTTCCCGCTTCTCCCTTTTTGCCCTCCCCCTCCTTATGGGCGCTTTTGGGCAG
Organism: Ptycholaimellus sp. GST1_10; assembly: GCA_030248095.1. Taxonomy (NCBI): domain Eukaryota; kingdom Metazoa; phylum Nematoda; class Chromadorea; order Chromadorida; family Chromadoridae; genus Ptycholaimellus; species Ptycholaimellus sp. GST1_10. Next base: position 126,550 of record JASANA010007959.1, on the reverse strand, counting down.
ATGAGTGGTTGAGGAAAAAGGTTTGGGCGATGAAGATGATCGATCGTTGAAGTTCACTGCCAGATGGGGTAAGGGAGAAACGAATAGCCCACCAGCGTACTTCAAGAAGAAATTAAAGCAGGAAATAAAGAAAGAATGAAGTTGGCTATTTTTGGCACTATTCCTAAGGTGAACTTTTTGGCTTGTCACTGTCATAGGGATCTCTGCAATTCCATTCCTGTTCCGGAACAGGAACAAATTTCCATTCCTGTTCCTCAATTTTCCATTCCTCTAGGCCATATTTCCATTCCTCGCCTAAATTTTTTGCATTTCTTCTACGTTTTCTCCAAAATTTTGTTAAAAAAGTATGAAACTAACTACATAGGGTTACGTAATGGACAATTCTGCGTCGAATGGTGCCACTCGTTCTGCGTCGTTTTCATTTTTTGGGGCTCTCGACGCAAGTTTTTTGAAAAAAACCCAATTTTCACCCTTTTTTTTGAGGAATGGAAAATTTTTGGCACTCGTTCCTCAGGAATGGAAAAATTGTGGCACTCATTCCTCAGGAATTGAAAACTTTGGCACTCATTCCTCAGGAATGGAAAATGTTTGGCACTCATTCCTCATATATTTTCAGCATAAAATGACTCCAGGTAACCCAAAAAGATGCAAAATCTACATAACTAAGTCCCACGAAGTAGTTAGGATGCTGTAGGCTGGATATCATTCATGTTCAGATTAATGCAATATTAACTATCCTGAATAAATGGTCTGACCTTTAACTACGTACTTAGTGAATTTGTAAGACTGGAACAAATTTTTTTTGACTTTTCCATTTCTAATCCAAAACACATCCAATGGGTATCGATCAAAAGCTAGTGAAGCAGCAAGTGCAGAAATGAAATTTGTTTTGCCAATTTTCAATTGAAATTTGGAAAAATTTGACATTTAATAGTTGAGGAATGGAAAATGGTCATTCCTTAGGAATGGAATTTTTTCGGCACTCATTTTCCTCATATATTTTCAGCATAAAATGACTCCAGGTAACCCAAAAAGATGCAAAATCTACATAACTAAGTCCCACGAAGTAGTTAGGATGCTGTAGGCTGGATATCATTCATGTTCAGATTAATGCAATATTAACTATCCTGAATAAATGGTCTGACCCTTAACTATGTACTTAGTGAAAATTGAGTTTGGAACAATTTCTTTTCGACTTTTCCATTTTCTAATCCAAAACACATCCAATGGGTATCAATCGAAAGCTAGTGAAGCAGCGAGTGCAGAAATGAACTTTGTTTTGCCAATTTTCAATTGAAATTTGAGAAAAATTTGACATTTAATAGTTGAGGAATGGAATAAAGGTCATCATCGGAATGGAAAATTTTCAGGCACTCATTCCTCATATATTTTCAGCATAAAGTATGACTCCAGGTAGGTACCCAAAAAGATGCTAACGGTTTCGGCAAATGTGATCAGTGACTTCAGGTGCTCTATCCCAGCTCCACGCATGCACACCAGTAGCCAAGGGCAGGGGGCGCTGGTGACACTGTCGGCATCCACTCCAAATAGGAGAGAAACTGTAGCAGGGATGGTCAGGAAGCCTGCTCACTCGCATCTCATGGCGATTTGGCTCGCCTTTCTGGCAGCTGCCTGCGCATCTCTTGATGGAGTCCAGGCTAAAGCTAGCGCAATAGAGAAATGTGCAGATGAAATTCTACGCATAAGATTCTTCCGCCCCTCATTTACTTGCCGCTAGCAAAGCCAAGATTGCAGTGAATTGGGTAAGGTGTAAAAATGATGCTTCAAGTGGCCCACAATCAGCGCAAGACAAAGTTCTGCCACTCTGTGCCTCTCAACTCATTCAACCGGTTAGCCACCCACACCATTCCATGCATTGCTTATCAGGAACCACTCATTGTAGGCAAAGCCCATCTGTGCTCATCATTGCCGATAGCCAGATGTGGGGAGTGGATGCCGACTGTCACCGGCGCCCCCTGCCCTTGGCTACTGGTGTGCATGCGTGGAGCTGGGATAGAGCACCTGAAGTCACTGATCGCATTTGCCGAAACCGTTAGCATCTTTTTGGGTTACCTGCAACTTTTATGCTGAAAATATATGAGGAATGAGTGCGAAAACTTCATTCCTGAGCACTGAGGAATGCGAGACCCATTTTCCATTCCTCAACTATTAAATGTCAAATTTTTCCAAATTTCAATTTTTTTCCAAATTTGTGAAAATTGGCAAAACAAAGTTATTTTCTGCACTCGCTGCTTCACTAGTTTTCGATCGATATCCATTTGGATGTGTTTAAGAAATTCAGAAATGGAAAAGTCAAAAAAAATTTGTTCCAGTCTTAATTTTCACTAAGTACATAGTTAAGGGTCAGACCATTTATTCAGGATAGTTAATATTGCATTAATCTGAACATGAATGATATCCAGCCTACAGTATCCTAACTACTTTCGTCGGACTTAGTTATGTAGATTTTGCATCTTTTTAGGTTACCCTTGGAGTCATTTTATGCTGAAAATATATGAGGACTGAGTGCCGAAAATTTTCCATTCCTGAGGAATGACCATTTTCCATTCCTCAACTATTAAATGTCAAATTTTTCCAAATTTCAATTGAAAATTGGCAAAACAAAGTTCATTTCTGCACTCGCTGCTTCACTAGCTTTCGATCGATACCCATTGGATGTGTTTTTGGATTAGAAATGGAAAAGACAAAAAAAATTTGTTCCAGTCTTAATTTTCACTAAGTACGTAGTTAAGGGTCAGACCATTTATTCAGGATAGTTAATATTGCATTAATCTGAACATGAATGATATCCAGCCTACAGCATCCTAACTACTCCGTGGGACTTAGTTATGTAGATTTTGCATCTTTTTGGGTTACCTGGAGTCATACATGTCGAAGGGGGGGGGGGGGGGGGGGGGGGGGGGAGGGGGGGTGCACGGACATACCACGTCGTCGTCAAAATTTTGCATTTCGGGGGGGGGGGGGGGGGGCGCGGACGTCCCACGTCAGGTGAGGAAATTTGGGGGCACCGGGGGGGCGCGGGGGGGGCGCCGGACGTACCACGTCTGCCAAGGGAAAAAAATCGATCTGAGGACCCCAAAATATGAAAATTTTCTGCCAAAAATTGACAATTTTTGGCAATTTTATGCTTACATGTTTTTTCCAATTTGTGTCTTTTTATTTGATATCTTATAGTGTTGTCCTTTTTGTTATCATTTTTGTAGTAAAATACCTAAAACTTTGTCCTTTTACCTTGACGGACATACGTCCCTACCCTTCGGACCCCCGCCCCCCCCCCCCCCCCACCCCCCCAAACCGCCCCCCCGCACCCCCCGCCCCCCCCCGGACCTACCACGTAGGCAAAGGGAAGGAGGGCGCCCCCCCCCGCCCCCCCTTCGGACGCACGTGGGCGCCCCCCCTACCATTTGACCCCCAGACAAGTATGCCTGGGAGTCATTTTATGCTGAAAATATATGAGGAATGAGTGCCAAACATTTTCCATTCCTGAGGAATGAGTGCCAAAAATTTTCCATTCCTGAGGAATGAGTGCCAAAAATTTTCCATTCCTGAGGAATGAGTGCCAAAAATTTTCCATTCCTAAAAAAAAAGAGGCAAAAATTGGGTTTTTTTCAAAAAACTCGCGTCGACGGCCCCAAAATGAAAACGACGCAGAACGAGTGGCACCATTCGGCACAGAATTGTCCATTACGTAACCCTATGTAGTTAGTTTCATACTTTTCAACAAAATTTTGGAGAAAACGTAGAAGAAATGCAGAAAATTTAGGCGAGGAATGGAAAAATGGCCTAGAGGAATGGAAAATTGAGGAACAGGAATGGAAATTTGTTCCTGTTCCGGAACAGGAATGGAATTGCAGTCTTCGGACTGTCATAGAAATGCGAAAAAATTTAGATATGCGACTTTTTTAAAATGCCCCAATGCTTAACAGTTGTTATAACAGACATTCTTTGTTTCTTGGTTATGCCAGCACGTTGGAAAAACAATAGAGGTTGGGTCACAGCATACTGAAAATTGGTAAAGAAAGGCAGGTGATGGAGAGATGGCACATGATGGCACGATATAACAGAGGATACCAAATCATGACTGTAAGTAATTGCAACTACTATAGTAACTGTATCGATGGGGTCTATTATTCTATAGAAATCGGTCATAACGCCCTCCTTTTTTTTACTTGTTGGAACAAGTTCTGGTTAAAGGAGGATGATACCTCCTTATGTTGCTAAACCTGATGCCTTTGTGCCCAGGCTAAATTTTCTTTTTAAAATAATTACCTCTCTCCACTTTTATTGTGTGGCCTGCCATCAACCAAACTCGCTAATTCCAGTTATGCCGACCTTTATCCACCGCAAAGGAAAATTGCATTCAAGGAGCCTGAAAAGAAATCAACCGATCGGTTGGCCAATGTTCTAAAATATTTTCTCAATCTGAAGGCAATATTTGGAGACTTCTGTTGGCTGAAACACTGGCGGAAGAGACAAGCGTCCATGGAGTCCAATTCTGGTTAAATCGCAACAAGAAATTATTCATCCGGTCTTCCCTCTTCTACATATATTGTCCACTGCAAGTGGCAGTTTTGCAGTTGCATATTCTTTGTTTTCTGGATTATACTTCTGCTGGCATGCCTGTGCCTTTTGGGTCTAAATTTTGACAGCTACTTTAGGGGCGATATCGCCGTCTTCATGGACATAACTACTCTTGAAGAAACCCCGGTTGCTTCCCCTTTTTCATCCTAAAGCCACTTCTTAAATCACCTCTTACAAGCAAAAAATGGCAAATTTAGATGCCTGCTCTGACCATATGCCCATCGAACCTTGGCTTCCCTCGCTCCAAAATCGGAGGCAGCCCATTCGTCCTTTACACTTTCCAAGGCTACGCTATAGAGCAGGGCCAGGAGCTGTGGAACACTTGTTACGATCCCAGCCTGCCCAATTTTATTCACAACGCCAGCATCTTCAACTATCTCTTTTTCGGTCCTGGAAGAAGCCTCAATCAGGGCGTTTGCTTTCACTCTCCTTCCACTCTCTTTCTCACTCTTACCTGACTTTAACAATGCCTGAAGATAAGAGACCACCTACTCGCTGATTTCGATAAAGTAATGCTGGACTGTCAACTGGGATTTACTTACGACAACTGCAAGAAGCTCTTCTTCCAACGCATCAATGCGCAAAGTGCGTCCCCCTTTCTTCATTCTACCACAACTACCAATTCAAATTCAGCATCCTGCTACACGTTCAACTTCAATGGAACCGTTGATATGGGACCGTTCTCCTTCGCCTTTAACTTTTCAAATGACTATACAGCCAAGGTTTGTGGGGGTTGAAATGATAGCCTGCCATGCATGCACTGATACAGGTGCGGAAAGTTCGTTCGGGCGGAAGCGGGACAGCGCTTTCTTTAATCTTAAACGCAGCCGCGAAAGAGCATTGCTTTACAGCCAAGCTTACACACCACGATTACGGATTCAGGGTCACTTTAATTGCTTCCTTTCATTTCAAGCTCAACCACCCCCCTGGGCCCAGGCCTTGGTGCACAGTGTGAACGAGCTCCCTGAGCGAATGGATCAGGCCATACTGATTGCACCTGGCTTTAGAACTAAGGTCGCTGGTTTCATTCCTGGATCTATTTTGAGCCGGCTGAACATAGATCATGGTGGAGCAAAATGAGCTGAACAAGGAGGCCACGAAAGATATGGGACGATGTGTGAGTGGGCAAGAACTTCGCCTGTATCCCGGTCTTCCCTACACCAAGGCCAACTGCATCAGCGAATGCCTGGCTAAGATCATCTGGAAGGTTTACAATCATCATTTCCATCATAACCTCTTAGGTAACAAATTTAGACTGTATACACTTGCAAACTTCCTTGCAAACTAAGTGTCGTAGTTTAGCTCTTGATGTCTCTTTCACTGTCCAACAAAACTCTTACTTTGTTCGTCTGACATTCGCTGATTGTTGATTAGAAATGTGGCTGCATCAACCCCGGCCTGACCATCGACAAGTCAATTGCCACTAAGGTCCTGGACTCTGAGCATCACATAGCAACAGAGCAACGGCAGGTTTTCTTGCTCTATTCATGGAGCCTTTTATCTAATCCCATCAACTGGTCGGTCCCAGACCTTGGATTTGCCACTAGTGCGCGAACAAGCTCCCATCTGTTACGGCAATGCCTCCGGAGTCAACTGCATGTTCAATGTACTCCTTCTACCGCGGAGGGATGGTTTATTCGTACCACTAATACAATCAACTATAACTCCAGACCTATTCAATAATTTTTGTGGAAAGAGTAGAGATAGGCCTGGAACTATCCTGATTGTACTATGTATGAGGCCATCAACGTCCCCAGTATCCCCGAACCCCTTTTTGACTCCTTTCCATCACTCCAGGGCCTTGCTTGCCAGGTGCTGGAGGAGTCTGGGAAGGAGGCGAACTATGAAGGCTGCTCCAGAGACAGCAACTGTCCAGATCCCTGCATTGCGCACAGCTACCGTTGGACGGTTCGGCAAGACGGACAAGTATTGAGGGATGGAAGGAGAAGAGGCTGCAGGCATCCGCCAGTCGTTTCCCGCCACCCAACACTCTAACCCACTACCTCACTCGGGAGCCCTATAAAACTGTTTTCGAGTCGACGCAGGAAATGCAAGAGGATGTCGCGGCTCTCGACATTGCCCTGGCAAGCATGCAACTTCAGCGAGTTGGTATTCCTAGTTGAGATTCTATGGCCAGTATTTTTCTGTTTGGCCGATTTGTTCAGCATCCTGCATAGCTGCGAAATGGAGCTGAGATTGGCATTGAAGGTGGTGGAACGACGGGCAGTGAGCTTCTCCAACCTGCTCAGCAGCCTGGGCGGATCCCTCGGTATTATTTCCTTTATCTCCGATTTTGCTCAATGCAAAATAATTGACAGGCTTGTTCCTGGGCATCTCAGTTTTCAGTTTGGCCGAAATTTGTGTCTTTCTATGCACCTTACTTTGCTCTATCTCTATTCATAAGTGAAAAATAACACATCATTTCCCAAAATTAATAAATGTCGGTCATTTTTGTTTTATTTTCTGAAATGTTCAATTTGCTTTTTTACTCCTCATTATTTTAGTTAGTTTTTACAGGTAGGGTTTGATTTGATTATCCATGAAAATAAGACCGTGATGTAATGAAAAACCTTATGCCTCATTTGCAGCTTAATTTATTCAAACATATGATTCGTGGTTAATAAGTTTAAATAAAGGACTTAGTGCTCACATGACACAATAAGCGCACATTATAAGAGTTTGCTTCGAAATAGCCACTCAAGCCATGGCATTGAAAAGGATCAAAAGAAATGCCCAGAATGAGGCTCAAATTCAAGACCATCTGATTAGGAAACTGACGCGCTGCCGACTGCTCATTCAGCTCAATTTAAAAAGAAGACAGCATTAAAAATTAAATTGAATTAACATTACTGGTACCATCGGCAAGTCAACTGTGGGTCTTTTATGTCCACAATTCGAAATTGTGCAGAGTTAAAAGTCGAAGAAATACAAGAACAAAGGCTGTGGAAAAATTGTCAAAATTCCATCGCCTTGGGCCCATGATACAGATGCAGGGCTTCAGATGCGAAGTCTCAGAGCTAAGGAAGACGGTGGAGATCTGCTACCGACCCTCTGCCCAGCCAGTCAGCCAGCCAGTTTCAGCCGCTACAAGCCTGCATTCCATTGCGTTTCAATATGACTGCACGTTTAACTACCCGCTGCTTTGAAGTTTCAGCAAACGATCGGTTTACTTGTCTGCTTGCTAATTGCAATTTTGGTACTGATTGTAAATGCGTATGGAATTGGGCTGGCGCGAGGGAGCAAAGCGACCGTCAGCGCCCAGCCCCTCTTTTCGACCCAAGTGTATGTTTTCAGGGTTATTGCTAGATCTTAAAATTGATAAGGCTCCTGCTCCTCACAGAGGAATCCAATCGTTCTGATTCTTTTTGCATTAGAAAGAGCATCATCGAATTGTCCTAAACTCGCGAGAAATCGCCAAAATATTGCAGTAATCAATAGAAAATCGCTCAAAACCATTTGTCCGAACTCCTTCTCCTTCTCCTCCTTCTTCTCCTCCTTCTTCTCCTCCTCCGCATCTATTCAATGGACGATAGTAGGTATTCATTTCTTCCCCCTCCTGCCCCGGGTCTCTGGGCCTCTTGTATCTTTATTTATTCATAATTCTTCACTTAACCTAAGGAGCCATATGCACCAGTGGTGTAGTGGTGAAAGCGATTAGAAAGCTGTGTGAAACTGGTAGGTTCGAATTCTTCTCAGGCATTTATTTTATTTCAGTTTATTTAAAGTTGAGAAAACAATTGGTACATTCGGCAGGCCAAAAACTAAGCTCCTTATCCCAAAATTCGATCGCTCTGAGTATAAGGCATGAAAATTTAACAAAAATATGTTATTTGCCAATAAATTTGCATTTTATTTTTAAATTTCGAATCTTATATTTTTGTAATTTTTTTTAAAGGGTAGATATATTTTTTTATACAATAAATTTTTAACCAACAATATACATCTATATAAAAACAATATACCAACAATATAAAATTTGTATCTATATTTTTTGCTATATTAAAAGTGGAAGAAATATCTGGTACAATCGGCAAGCCAACAGTAAGTCTCTTTTCTCCCAAAATTGACAATACCCCGAGATGAAAAGTCAAAAAATAAAATTACTGCTACTGGAATCTGCTGCGCCATCTGCATTTTGTTTTTGGGCGCGCATGGAAAGAGACACTGAACTGCGCGCCAAAATCAAAATACAACTGTCCAAGCAGCAGATTCCAGTAGCAGTAATGTTATTTCTTTGACTTTTCACTCGGGGTATTGTCAATTTTGGGAGAAAATAGACTTACTGTTGGCGTGCCGATTGTACCAGATATAAATATTGTGCTTTAACTATGAATTTGCAAACGGATAATTCACACCTCTTGCGATAGTAGGAACATTATTATATTATTATCTATATTATGATGTAAATTATTATGAAGCTTCATCCAAGTGAACACAAATATTCTTTTCGAAAAAACATATTTTAATTTTTCCATCTTAAACGGAATACAATTTTTCTTCCGCTTCAAGACACCTTACTTGTTCCTGCTTTTCACTGTGCAATAAATCAAATTAACCATTTTATCCATACGCAAAAACAAAAAAAGTCAAAAGAAATTGATGCAACTGAATGAGAGAGTAGGCCGAATGTTGGTCGTAGCCATTAACTAAATGCAAGGAATGTGGCCGAAATGCTTGAGCAATAAGCATTGCCGAAACAAACAAACAGCACCCCTCTGGCCAACTGCAAGGATGCAAGAAAATGCATGGGGCATTTCGCAGTAAGGCGAAGGCCTATAAAGCAGAAATGCATGAGGCTGATAAGCGACTAGCGGTCTGAAGAAATATACAGGCAAGAAAATGCGCTCCAAAGTGATAAAGTTGGACGGCCAAAGCAAGCGAGTCATGGATGGAATGCTGAAATCGACGCCTCACCTGTGACTCTTCTTCAGCACCACATTCTTCAGCGCTGGCCCCGCTGAAAACCAACTCACCCCTTCAGAAGTAAAGCTATCATCTGCCGCAATCAACCAACCCGGGGGCGGTCAAGAACCACTCCAAAATATGTTGCCTGAGCAGGTCCGGCAACAGCCCCCCACCGCGGGGAACCCTGGAGGTGAGGGCGGCGTAGGAGATGTTGGCGCCGCTGGAGCTGAGCGGTTTCAGTTGGGGCTGGAAGGGTGGCGGTGTGGGCGCCGGACTGGATTCTGAGGCCAGCGCAGATTCGTCCTCCGAGTCCAGCAGCTCTCGTCCCACCTAGTGAAAGTGAAGGAACCCTGGAGGTGAGGGCGGCGTAGGAGATGTTGGCGCCGCTGGAGCTGAGCGGTTTCAGCTGGGGCTGGGAGGGTGGCGGTGTGGGCGCCGGACTGGATTCTGAGGGGGGTGTTTGGGTGGGGGGGTGGTGGTGGTGTGAGGGTTGGTTTGGTGGTGTGGGGTGTTTTTATTGTTTAAATGTAAGGGGGGGTTGATTAAAAAAGTAGGGTTATATGTTGTTTGTTGTAAGTGTGGGGGGGGGGGTAGGTATCTTTTTCTCCCGTATTTTTTTTTTTCGGGTAACCCCCCTGATTCGAGCCAGCGCAGATTCGTCCTCCGAGTCCAGCAGCTCTCGTCCCACCTAGTAAGAGTTAGCAGGTTCAAACAGGGACACAAAATCTTTATATTTCAATAACTGACAGGAACAATATTTGAAAGGAATAGTATTTCAATATGTGGTAAGCTAACACGTGCAAATTTCAGCAGCAGCAGAGCAAATCCGTAGACATATTGTCCTCACATCTAAATCGATAGTAATAATGTTCTAAAATTACGAGCTTCCATTCTTGTGTCCATCTCTCGATTTCCCATCGAAAATTAAAAAAAACCCACAAACTGGCCAGCTTCTGACCAGACCAATTCGTTGGGGGCATAAAAATGAGTGGACCTGAGCAATGTTGGTGCTGGCAAGAGAAGCAGCAGCCCGGTCCACAGAGCCGTGCTCGCAGATGGCAGCCGTGGCCTGTTCCTTGCCGAAGCCGAGACACTGAAGGCGCTTGATCTGACAGATGAGCTTGGCTGCCGCATAGTCCCGACTGGAGATGGACTTGGGCCCGCTGTACTTCTCCGCTGCCTCGTAGGCTGCTTCCGCTTCCTGTAATAGACCATGGGCCCGCATTTTTGGGGGCCAAATTTTATTTTGCCAACTGGCTGAGCGGAGTAAAATTTTTTGTCGGTTTAGGAATTTCCAAAAATTAAAAGAATTCCTTAAGAATTTCCACAAAAGTAGAATTCCTAAAATAATAATTGTCTTAGGTCCCTTAACCTTTGTGAAACATTCGTGAACTATGTAAAGTGTGGCACCTTGAGTTTGTTGAGTGCCTCCAGGGCGGCAGCCTTTCGATAGTGGCCTTTGGGCCAAGTGGGGTCCATCTGAACACAGACGAATGCATCGTCCAGCGCCTTCTCCGCATCACCGCCCATCAGATAGGCCATGCTTCGGTTGCCGAAAAAGCGCACTTCCAAAGGCACCAGCTGCAACCCAGTCTATCTAATTTCTAGTCCTGGGAAAAAAGGCTGAACTTCGATGGCTTTGGTGTAGAGTGCGATGGCGGAGCTGAAGTCCTGCTCCCGAATGAACAGCTCGTTCGCTTGGGCAGCCAGGCGACGCGCCTCCTCCCGCTTTTTGTCCTGTCCAAATTACTCTGTTTCAGTCATGATTGCATTTTTAGCAGTTTTTTTACTTTTTGGAATTTTTAAATTAAACGTGGCGCCATAAAAACGCCAAAAATTTGAGTGGTTTTGTGGTTTGAGCGCCAAAAATACTGCCAGTGGTTTTTTTTCTGCGCGCTTGCTAAATTCTAAAAAATGAATAAATATGGCCCACACTCCCACTCTTTCAGTCATAAATACAGTTCATTTCATCGTAATTGCAGTATTTTTGTGAGCTCAAGTAGAATCTGTTCTCATAGCAATATTTTGCGCAACAACTATTTCAACTTCTCTCCACAATATTTGAACTTTTCTCCCTCCAAAGGAGCAGGCAACCTGAGGCGAAGGCTCCGCGGGAACAGCAGCCGGGGATGGACAGGCAGAGACTGGGAGTGAGGGCGGAGTGGAGGAGCTGAAACTGGCACCGGCCCTCTGCCGCCCCACCATCGCTGCTCGCACAAAGGCTGAGCCCGCGTCCACTGCCTCCTCCTGCATGCCTGCCAATCCATACACACTCATTCTTCCTAGGAGGAGGGAGGATTCGTCGAATCAACCTGATCAGAGAGAGAGCGAAAGGGGAGGATTGAAGGAGGGAGTATTGCGTGAGGCAGCCTTGAGGTGACCTTTTCACGCTGGCTTATATGAAGTACTGCTGAATGCTCTAAGGCAATCCGTGCATTGAGGGTTGGAGCTTTGCACGCCAAATATTCGCAACAAAGAGTGGGAGAAGGGGAGAGTTGGAATGGAAAACAAAGGCAGGGGTGGCAGAAAAGTGACGCTAATGTTTCGAATTCCTGCATGCAGCAACTCTTGAATTGGATGATGCAATCCAAGCCTGGCGATGAAGCAAACTTTGGATTTCGGTTTGGACTTTGGCGCAGATTTTCTCGCGGGCTGTCACAATCTGAGGGGGTGAAGGGGGAGAGGGCAAGGGGTCAGCAGTGCCTGGCTGGTACATAGGGTGCATCAAGACGTGCCTTTACACCAGTCCCCCATCAAGTGCGTACCATCTGGACCTGTGCTCACCCCCCTATGCCCGGTTCTTTTTCCCACACCCCTCTCTCACTCCCAAATCAACCATCGGCCAGATGCAAAGGCCCTTGGCGCTAAAACCAAGCAGAACCAGTAAAGCATCCGACATTTTACAAACGCCCTAAACAAACACCCTAAACAACAAACGCCCTAAACAACAAACGCCCTAAATTTGAGCAAGTCAAAGCACCGATGCCTAAAGAAGCATGCATGAACGGAGAACCGGTTCAATTACAAAAGACCCCGATCACCCTGTACGCAGGCAAGGGAATATGCGTATCTTTCTTGTGCACTACTTCAGCAACGATACACTAGGGCGTTGGGTCCTCTGCACTGAGCAAAACAATGCATATGGACAGCGTCTACCAAGCCCGCTATCATCAGACGGTGTTTCGCTATGGGGCGCTGGTGGAACGGTGGCCGCTGGCTTTCGTACTGCTGCCTTTGGTCCTGTCGTTGGCCAGCCTGCCGCTTTATGCTCTTGGCGTGCCCTTTGAGACCGATCTGGGAGCTTGTTAGCGCCTTTTTTGGAACTAGAGGAATTATTTAATGTCAATTTTTTACTCAATATGTGTTGAAACATGATGGAAGAATCGGATAAGTTAATGGTTAGAGCAAGGCTAGGAGGCCTAGAATGAGTGAAAAGGTATATATAGATAACCGTGCCATTGGAACGGAGTCAAGGCATAAGGGAGCTAAGCTTGCCAATCCAAGTAGTTGGAGAAATTGAGGCACTAATATGCCAACATGACCAAAAAATTACTGAAACATACACAAGCTCAATTTGTGAACCAAATATTTTGCCGCACCAAACTCATTTCTCCACTTGCAGTGTTCACGCCCGTGAAAGCCCGCTTCTGGGCAGAGCACGAATCCCTATCCGCCTTCAACCAAGGCTGGCTGGCCGCCAACAGCAACCCAAACCTCGTCTTCAACCGCTTCCACAGCAACACCAGCTCCAACTCCAGCCTCCCCAACCTCCAGCAGCCCTCCCTCCGTCCAGTGCTGCCTAGTGGGACGCCCAGCAGCAGGAGCCAGCAGCCGCGGCACAGGCCATCTGAAGTGGACTCCGGGGACAGCGTCTTCTTCGTCAGCCAGCGATTGGACCTGCTGCTGAGCGAGCGATTCCTCAGCAGACTGCAGGACATCAATCGATGGCTGATGGAAGACTTTGTCGTGCCCATCGGCAACCGAACGGTTTCAGCTTTGATTGGGTCTTGCTGTGGTTGAAAGGTGGAAGTTGATTTTTGAGTGGCTAGAGTTGTGTTTTATGTGTTTTTAAGTGTGGCTAGAATAAACTGAGGGAGAAAAGGAAAATAAATTAGGCGCTTCCCCATGGCTCATCGAGCGTAATTTGAGGAAAGCTGTAATGCCTGCAGGAAAACGGAGCCCGTATTGCAGTGGGGCTTCCGGGACTTCTGCCAAGGCCAGTGCAAAGCGAATGAGTGGCTGGAGAAGCTGCTGGGTCTGGTGCGGCGGCGCCAATTTCTCTGGGCCAACTTCGATGCGGCTGGGGCTGGCATCGGCCTCACTTTTCCCGTCACCTCCATCGCCGGCTCCAAGCTCAGGGTTTCATACTCTCAATGCCCTATTGTGGCTGGACTCGAAGTGGCCGGCATCACTTATGCTTAAAAAGTTGCGCAGAGAAAAGAGCGAAGCAAATGGGCTAAGAATTAGTCCTTTGTCAAATATAAAAAATGCTACTTTTGTATGAAACTTGTAAAGCTTGAAAGCAACGAGCTGGAATAGTTTTACTATATACTAATAGGAAGATATGGCTAGACATGGATAATATGGCACATAGCTGGCAGCATGGAGGTGGATACAATAGAGGGAAAACTCTCCTATACCCACACGTTATAAGGCTAACGGCAACAAGTGTTTTGTGCGTGCGCGGCCTCTGACAAAAACTAGATGAAAATTCATGGCAAAATTCAACCGATCTCAATGAAAAACCATGAATTATACATGTTCAAAATTTTGAAACATCAAGATTTTCGGTTTTTGACTATAAATCGAGTAATACTAAATATTTTCATATATTTCTCACGCCAGCTTCAAGATATTACTATCCCGGACGTAAATACCAAAAATCAGCTAATTTCATTGAAAAACCAAAGACTTATGCATGTTCAAATTTTTGAAACATCAAGATTTTGGTTTTTTGACTATAAATCAAGAAATAATAAATATTTCAAAAATTCCTTTTGCCAGCTTCGAAATGTTACTTAGACGGACGTATCTGCCAAAAATCAGCTAATTCCATTGAAATACCACTGATTTAGGATTTTTCGTATTTTGAAACATCAAAAAATTGAGTTTTGGGTGAAATTCAAAAAATTACGCCAAGCACCAAAAATGGTCCCGAGGCACCGCCTAGGCGGACCTTCATGCAAAAAATCAGCCAATTTCGTTGAAAAACCGCGGAGTACAGGCATGCCACACACATATATTGGGCTGGCGCGAGGGAGTGTAGCGACCGTCAGCGCCCAGCCCCTCTTTTCGACCTAGGTGTACGTTTTCGGGGTTATAGCTAGATCTTAAAATTGATAAGGCTCTAGCTCGTCACAGAGAGCTTCAATCTTTCTAATTCTTTTTGCATTCGAAAGAGCATCATCAAATTGACCAAAACTCGCGAGAAATCGCTGAAAAGTTGCAGAATTGTAGTACATTTTGTAAAAAACCATTTGTCCGAACTCCTACTCCTCCTCCTTCTTCTTCTTCTCCGCATCTATTCAATGGACGATAGTAGGTATTCATATCTTCCCCTGATGGATTGACTTTTATTCATAAGTCTTCAGTTAAGCAGCTGTGCATATTCATCCGTGGTGTAGTGGTCTAAGCGATTAATCATCTGGTTGAAGCTGGGAGGTTCGAATCCTTCTTAGGCTATCATTTTTATTTTGGAAACTTTAAGTTGAAAAAACAACTGGTACCATCGGCAGGTCAAAATTAGAGCTCTTTTCTCCCAAAAATCGATTGCCCACAGCATAAATCATGAAAATTTCACAAAAATATGTTAGTTTGCCAATAAATTTGAATTGTATTTTTGATTTTCGAATCTTTTCTTTTTGTTATATTTTTTAAATAAAGAGTTTATTTTTATTTATTTATTTTCCATATATTTAAAAAAATAAATTTTTATTTATACATTTTATGCTATATTAAAAGTGGAAGAAATAACTGGTACCATCGGCAAGCCAAATGTTGGTCTCTTTTCTCCAAATTTTGTAATTGCCTCGAGCAAAAAGTCAAGGAAATACATCTACTACTTGTGGAATCTGCTGCGTCATCTGCATTTTGTTTTTGGGCGCGCATGGAAAGAGACACTGAACTGCGCGCCAAAAACAAAATGCAACTGTCCTAGCAGCAGATTCCACAAGTAGTAGATGTTTTTCATTGACTTTTTGCTCGAGGCAATTACAAAATTTGGAGAAAAGAGACCAACATTTGGCTTGCCGATGGTACCAGTTATATATATATCTGGTACCATCGGCAGGCCAAATCTGGGACTCTTTTCTCCAAAATTTGCAATTCCCTCGAGCAAAAAGTCAAGGAAATACATTTTCTACTAGTGGAATCTGCTGCTTGGACAGTTGCATTTTGTTTTTGGCGCGCAGTTCAGTGTCTCTTTCCATGCGCGCCCAAAAACAAAATGCAGATGACGCAGCAGATTCCACTAGTAGAAATTGTATTTCCTTGACTTTTTGCTCGAGGGAATTGAAATTTTGGAGAAAAGAGTCCCAGATTTGGCCTGCCGATGGTACCAGATATTTCTTCCACTTTTAACATAGTACAAAAGGTACAAATATAAATTTTATTTTGTAGGTTATATGTTTAATTAAAATTTTAGTCAATATTTAAAAAAATAAATACAAAAACTTGTTCAAAAAATATAACAAAAAGAAAATATTCAAAATGAAAAATTACAATTTTTTGAGAAATTTCTTGACCTATCTCAGTGCATTTTTGGGAGAAAAGAGCTTTACTTTTGGCCTGGCGATGGTATCCATTGTTTTCTCAACTTAATATACACAAAAATTAAAATGAATGCCTGAGAAGGAGTTGAACTTGCTAGTTTCATCCAGCAGTCCAATCGCTTACTCCACTACACCACTGAGGCATATGAAATCTTTACTTAACTGAAGAGCTAAATAATACATGAGTCACAGGGACCCGGGAAGGGGGGAAGGGGGAAGAACTGAATACCTACTATCGTCCATTGAGTAGATGCGCAGGAGAAGGAGAAGGAGTTCGGACAAATGGTTTTTTTAATTTTTCATAGTAAAATAGTTAGTTTTTGGCAAAAGTCAAATGATAAACTATAGTCAATTCGATGGTGCTTTTTCCATTGCAAAAAGAATTATAGCTATTGGAGCTTTCTTTGACGAGCAGCAGCCTTATCAAAATTGAGATCTAGCAATAACCCCCAAAACGTACACCTGGGTCGAAAAGAGGGGCTGGGCGCTGACACTTCGCTAACGCTCGCTCGCGCCAGCCCAATATGCGGACAGACGGACGCAAAAATGGGGTAACTGCTTAAGCTGGCCTTGGCCACCCGCCGCTTCGGGCAGGGCGCCAGAGCTCCTCCGGCCTCCGGGCACGGGTGCTACGGCCCCTACGCTTCGCCTAGCATGCTTCGCATGCTAGGCTATGCTCCGGGGCCTCCGCACCCATGCCCTCCGGCCTCCGGAGCTCTGACTGCCCTGCCCTCCGCGGCAGGCGGCCGTCGGCCGCGCAAAAATGTAACGTACTTCAGTGTAGAAGTATTGCTATTGCATCCTTATTATGAAACAGCAGATTATTGAGTCATAGATTCAGGAGCAGTTATCAGCTTTCTTTACTTAGATGGTAAGACAAGCTGTTCTTAGTCAAAATGACTTGATTCGGCTATTCTGATGCTTTTATAACGTTAAATGTGCTTGGGTATATTTGTGACTGAAACATTGAAAGAGTGATAAATAATAATTCGAATTATAAACGAAAAGCATAATAAAGCAAATCACTCGGCGTCCATAGAACTAGAGTTTGTAAATGTCTGTGTAAGCAAATCTTGTCGAAGAGGTTTTCGCCCAGTCCCTGGCTCTTCTGCTTCGGCGTCTTTCCCAGCATCTGTCAGCAGGCGAACCAGTCCCTTCATGTAGAGCCGGCGGAAGCACTTCATGAACACTGAGGCAGCGAAGCTAATGTCCTATAGGTGAGATAATTTTTTTATGATCCATTGGAGCAAAAGAATAATAGTACAGCTGTTTGAAATTCTTGGAGGAGTGGCCGAATGCCTTGGCCAAAGGTCTCGGCGGCTTGAGTCCAGAGCTGATCGGCCTGGATTTCTGGGAGGGCTTTGCTGGAGAGGTGGTGATGGAGCTGTTGTAGGAGGTGAGAGACGGGGGCCTTTGGGAAGTAAAGGCAGCCAGTGGAGCGCTGCTGGAAGTAGGCCAGGATGTCCGGCGCCAGCTCCGACTCCCCCGGCACACGCGTGCTGAGCTTCCCCCATCTATTATAATATACAATGAATTCATTTATCTATGATTGAGTAGACCGCTACCCTGTTTCATTCAGAGCAATTAATTGACTTCTGACCCTAAAATCATATATGTAAAAGAAACCTCAGATACATTGGTAGACATCAAAGCAACCAAAATCGTAGTAAAAATCGTAGTATTAAAATGCCAGGCCACATTCTGAACTATTGGGCTGGCGCGAGGGAGCAAAGCGAACCGTCAGCGCCCAGCCCCTCTTTTCGACCCAGGTGTATGTTTTGAGGGTTATTGCTAGATCTTTATTTTGATAAGGCTCTAGCTCGTCACAGGGAATTTCAATCTTTCTAATTCTTTTTGCATTGGAAAGAGCATCATCAAATTGACCAAAACTCGCGAGAAATCGCTGAAAAGTTGCATAATTGTAGTAAATTTTGTAAAAAACCGTTTGTCCGAACTCCTACTCCTCCTTCTTCTTCTTCTTCTCCACATCTATTCAATGGACGATAGTAGGTATTCATTTCTTCCCCCCGCCCCCTGCCCCCGGTCACTGGGCTTCATCATGTAGTCATTTATTGATAAATCTGAAGTTGGGCTAAGGTGGCATGTGCCCCAGTGGTGTAGTGGTGTACGCGATTGGTCAGATGAATGAACCTGGCAGGTTCGAATCCTTCTCAAGCGTTCTTTTTTATTTTTGTGTTTAAAGTTGAGACAAGTATACCGGTGGCCTCTCCTGGAGCGGGGAAGTCAAGGCCACCTTAATTGAACCCCCTCTCCATGTTTTAGTTCCAGTGTGAATAAAATCGATCACACTATCAAACAAGCTCACTTATTTAAGAAGCTATTTCTGGATATCAAAATTGCCTAACAGGACCCATTAGCCACTCCAATGGCATTTGAAAAACGTCATAATATTGGTCTAAACTTGTTAAAAACTGGCTTGTTTTTACTCGGAAATGTGTTGAGTGCTCTAGACAGTTGGGTGTTAAGTGTTTTTTTATTTAAACTTAGATTTTGCTTAGTGTTCGATCATTCCCGCATTGCGTAAGGGTTTATTGAGATGGTCTCCCAAAAAAATAATATTCAAACAGATGACCTGATTCTTGGCTAGAGCTGGAGCTTTTTTTTTGTGTATCTTCCGTTTATTGAACGGGAATCACAGAGCAGCCCTAGGACTGCACTGACAGGGTTTAGGCGACTGAAGGCATGATAGTGGGGCATGTGAGGCTTGTGAAAAAGGGGTTTAGTTCTGCTGCTGCTGGTCTTCTTCTCTGATCAGTGCCCGGAGCGACGCCAGCAGAGGACATTGCTAGACTGCTCTGCTCTGGGGTTGCTTGTGGGAGAAGGAGGTTAGCTGAGGCATTATTACGGACAGCTTTGAGGCTCTCTAGGCAGCTTTCCGGTGATGAAGCTTCATTTCCTATAGCAGCAATTTTATCACCAGAATTGCAAGTGATTGACAAAGAGACACCTGGGGACAGCGCCAGAAGCACAGCGACTCTGTTAGAAGTGGCTGCGATTTGACAGTACAGTGTGACAGACTGGTGAGAAGCAGGTTGATCTAGATTGTCACCAGTACAGCAGATGATGAGGCCTTTGCTTAGCCCAGCTTTTTCTGCTGGGGAGTGCTTGTGGACCTTGTAGACCATAGGTTGAACTGTGTTTGAGCAGAGTTCAAATCCCAGGCCCTTTTTTGCGTGGCCGCAGGCCGCCTGCCGTGGAGGGCAGGGCAGCCAGAGCTCCGGAGGCCGTAGGGCATGGGCGCGGAGGCCCCGGAGCGTAGCCTAGCATGCGAAGCATGCTAGGCGAAGCGTAGGGGCCGTAGCGACCGTGCCCGGAGGCCGGAGGAGCTCTGGCGCCCTGCCCGGAGCGGCGGGCGGCCAAGGCCCGCTTATACAGTGACCCCATTTTTCGTCCGTCTGTCCGCATATATATATATATATATATATATAATGTATATGTGTGGTACCGCAGCCCGTACTCCTCGGTTTTTCAGTGAAATGGGCTGAAATTTTGCATGAAGGTCCGTCTGGGTGGTGGCTCGGGACGTTTTTTTGGGATCGGCGAAATTTTGATTTGTTCTAGATTTATGTTCAAAAAACCTCAAAAATTAGGGACTTAAAATTCGAAATTTTTTCGAAAATGTGACTTTTACTTGTATTTATTATTAAAAGTATTATTTTTAGTTTTAAAAACCTCAGAAACCAAAACGAGGCCTAAAAGTTCCTCTTGTTTGTTGTTTGTTTAATCCAATTGAGTTCTAGTTGCTGTGGTAAACTGAAACCATGCAATTGTCAGCCATGCTCAACCTCCACATGCAATGGCTCAAAAATGCATTCCGTCCTGGCACAAAATTCTTGATCATGTCAAATTGAAACGAACCATGTTAAGTGTCAAGACGGCCGCGCATCTATTGGCAACAGCCAATATTAACTTGTTTCACTGACCACATGCGAGTTGACTTTGGGGTGATGGTGAAGGTTTCCATTTTCTACAAAATGAAGAAACCAACACCAAATAAAACACACACAGAGCTCAATATTCATCAAAGAAAACACATGATTAAATAAGTGATTTCATCTATTGATATACACATCATCACTTCACACAAATTGGCTAGGTTCCAAATGTACGCCTTGCTCATTTGAGTGATCTCGCTAAAATATGATTGCATATTTAATATTTATTCTTGTGTCTATGACTTGTTATGGAAACGAAGCAGGAAACCTCAAATTCCAAATCTGCCTGGCGCATAATGAAGTGCCAATGGAAATACCAGCAATGCTCCCTCCATGCAAGATTGCACACCACAGCTACAATCGATCGAGTGTTCGGGCATCCGTATTTGTGGAGAATCCTGCGGTTCCCAAAGCCAAGGGTTTTCTCTGCTACTTGAATGTTACGCAGCAGTGCGTCTACACTGACTGGCGCTGGACTAACTCCCTCAGCATCAAAACTGAGAAACATATTTCCATTAATGCTCTCTGCGTTGTTGCAATTGTCTCTCTCTTTATACGATATCGCTGCATGCATAAATGATTCAAACATTCAAATTTAAAAACAATATAAAATACACCTATAACCTGATTTACCCTGCAGAACGATGTTTCATAGGATTTGGGGTCTGGGACTCTGGACGACGTCTGGGATCTGGGACTAAGACTTTCAATTTTCCCCCATAGTTAAGGCCAAAATTTTGCGAATTTTTTTCCATTTCTCAAAACCTAGGAAAGTCTGCACGCTCCGCAATTTTTTTTTGGGTATATATAGTGCCAATACATATTCCTGCCAAGTTTGGGGTCCATTGGTTGAGAATTCGTGGATGCCCAGGCTGGACATGTATATATATATGGCTAGTCGTGACATAGATAGCGCCACCAGCCTGAAACTGGGGTGATTTCAGAGCACCCCCTCGGCCATGCCGGTCGAGGGGGTTCAAAAATGTATGCATGTATGAGTTTAGCTTTGTCAGTTAAGCATTGCAGACATGGTTTTTTAGGTGGATTTAGAACTTTGAGGGCCTGAAATCGAAATTTGCCTTCAGCCAACCCAAGAGCACAATTGAAAATGATCATAACTTCAGTTCTAATGAGTCTTTTGCCATGATCTAAACGGCATTTGAAAGGTAATTACATGGAGAAAACTTGGATGTCCAATTTCTTTCGATTTTGGTCCAAAAAAATAAATTTCAAAAAAAATTCAAAAAACGCAATTGTCACAGTTCCAAAAATTTTCGAATTTTGCAATGAAAACCTAATGAGCTTATTGTACAAAAAATATGCATCAAATTCATGTATAGCTTGTGGCTTTTTACTCGATTTTGGCAAAAATTGCTTGTGTTTTCAATTTTCCCCCATAGTTAAGGCCAAAATTTTGCGAATTTTTTTCCATTTCTCAAAACCTAGGAAAGTCTGCACGCTCCGCAATTTTTTTTTGGGTATATATAGTGCCAATACATATTCCTGCCAAGTTTGGGGTCCATTGGTTGAGAATTCGTGGATGCCCAGGCTGGACATGTATATATATATGGCTAGTCGTGACATAGATAGCGCCACCAGCCTGAAACTGGGGTGATTTCAGAGAACCCCCTCGGCCATGCCGGTCGAGGGGGTTCAAAAATGTATGCATGTATGAGTTTAGCTTTGTCAGTTAAGCATTGCAGACATGGTTTTTTAGGTGGATTTAGAACTTTGAGGGCCTGAAATCGAAATTTGCCTTCAGCCAACCCAAGAGCACAATTGAAAATGATCATAACTTCAGTTCTAATGAGTCTTTTGCCATGATCTAAACGGCATTTGAAAGGTAATTACATGGAGAAAACTTGGATGTCCAATTTCTTTCGATTTTGGTCCAAAAAAATAAATTTCAAAAAAAATTCAAAAAACGCAATTGTCACAGTTCCAAAAATTTTCGAATTTTGCAATGAAAACCTAATGAGCTTATTGTACAAAAAATATGCATCAAATTCATGTATAGCTTGTGGCTTTTTACTCGATTTTGGCAAAAATTGCTTGTGTTTTCAATTTTCCCCCATAGTTAAGGCCAAAATTTTGCGAATTTTTTTCCATTTCTCAAAACCTAGGAAAGTCTGCACGCTCCGCAATTTTTTTTGGGTATATATAGTGCCAATACATATTCCTGCCAAGTTTGGGGTCCATTGGTTGAGAATTCGTGGATGCCCAGGCTGGACATGTATATATATATATGGCTAGTCGTGACATAGATAGCGCCACCAGCCTGAAACTGGGGTGATTTCAGAGAACCCCCTCGGCCATGCCGGTCGAGGGGGTTCAAAAATGTATGCATGTATGAGTTTAGCTTTGTCAGTTAAGCATTGCAGACATGGTTTTTTAGGTGGATTTAGAACTTTGAGGGCCTGAAATCGAAATTTGCCTTCAGCCAACCCAAGAGCACAATTGAAAATGATCATAACTTCAGTTCTAATGAGTCTTTTGCCATGATCTAAACGGCATTTGAAAGGTAATTACATGGAGAAAACTTGGATGTCCAATTTCTTTCGATTTTGGTCCAAAAAAACAAAAATTTCAAAAAAAATTCAAAAAACGCAATTGTCACAGTTCCAAAAATTTTCGAATTTTGCAATGAAAACCTAATGAGCTTATTGTACAAAAAATATGCATCAAATTCATGTATAGCTTGTGGCTTTTTACTCGATTTTGGCAAAAATTGCTTGTGTTTTCAATTTTCCCCCATAGTTAAGGCCAAAATTTTGCGAATTTTTTTCCATTTCTCAAAACCTAGGAAAGTCTGCACGCTCCGCAATTTTTTTTGGGTATATATAGTGCCAATACATATTCCTGCCAAGTTTGGGGTCCATTGGTTGAGAATTCGTGGATGCCCAGGCTGGACATGTATATATATATGGCTAGTCGTGACATAGATAGCGCCACCAGCCTGAAACTGGGGTGATTTCAGAGAACCCCCTCGGCCATGCCGGTCGAGGGGGTTCAAAAACAACTGGTATCATCGGAAGGCCTAATGTAAACCTCTATTTTCCCAAAAATCAATTCTCCTAAACATAATCTAAGAAAATTTCTTAAAAATTTTTGTTTGCCAATAGATTTGCATCGTAATTTCCGATTTGAAAATTTTTTTAAAAGTTTTTGTTTATTATTTATTTATTTATCCAATAAAAAATTAGTTAAATATGTAACCAACATTATAAAATTTGTATTTATAAATTTTATACTATATTAAAAGTGGAAGAAATATCTGGTACCATCGGCAGGCCAAATGTGGGTCTCTTTTCTCCAAAATTTGCAATTGACTTGAGTAAAAAGAAAAGGAAATACATTTTATACTAGTGGAATCTGCTGCGTCATCTGCATTTTGTTTTTGGGCGCGCATGGAAAGAGACACTGAACTGCGCGCCAAAAACAAAATGCAACTGTCCAAGCAGCAGATTCCACTAGTATAAAATGTATTTCCTTTACTTTTTACTCGAGTCAATTGCAAATTTTGGAGAAAAGAGACCCACTTTTGGCCTGCCGATGGTACCAGATATAGCTATTCACAGGGCTCTTTATGTTCAAAACGGACTTGACAGCTGTACAACTCTATTCCTTTGCATTTTGTTAAGCCCAAGAACGTCTTCCTGCGTGCTGCCTACAGCCCACAGCACCCGTTAATAAAAAGTTTTTCCAGGCCCCTGTGTTATAACTTTTGGAGTTTTGCCTAGCAGCCCCCCTCCCAATCGTAAGGAGTTTTCCCTCCATTATATTACACCTCCATGCTGGCAGGGACATTGCGGGCGATTCCAATGCTTTCCATTCCACCTTCTTCTTCTTAGGCTTAGACTTGGCCTTAGTTTTAGGCTTAGGCTGGGCACTTGTCGTTGGAAATATTTTGGAGGCGTTTAGCACAGCTGCCGCTTGCATACCATGCAGAGGCTTAGAAAACTGCTATTCTTGAGACGGATCTGGCGTTGCCGGGAGCGGTGGTGGATGAGGCGACGGGTGAAATCCGGGCCACTCGCATTCTCAGTCTGCAATACGGAACCCGTCATCATTTGGGCAACAGTGATCAGCTTGCGGCCGTTGAGGCATTCGGTAGAGCTGGTTAGCCAAATGCTTTCTTCGTGAATTCTTTATGAACAAAGGTTTCCATGTTTCCAACATTAATCAAGAAAAGGTGCCGAAGGTTTCGACCCTGTCTGGAAATGAAACATTGCAGCTAGGTTTCGAACGATTTGCAGTGGTCCAGTCCTTCAGAGCTGTGGCAGAGGAAGAAGGTGTGGAGATGCAGACAGTCCATTGGCTGGCCTTCAATCGCCAGCTCATCGACGTCACACTTCGCCTCCTCCCCTTCATACCTATCAGTTGCCTCTCTTACCTTAGGTTTGCTCTGCCAAATGAGAGGCTCAACTAATCTTTCAAGGTGCCCTGCTGATCCTGGCCTTCGTGGTGCTGTCCAACTGGAGCCCAAACGCAGGCTCCTCCTATGCCCTGGAAGCTTTGCTGGGCCTGCTGTCAGTCCTGCTCTCCTTCCTGCCTGCGTTTGCAGTCCTATTCCGGTTCATTTCCGAAGCTCCGTTACTTCACTAATGGCCTGCATAATTTTAAATGGAGAAATGCTAGCTGGGGAAAAACTATAAAATAATAGCCATTCATGGTTTTTCTGGCTTCTGGTTAAGGACAAGTTTAGAGGGCCAAATTGTTCCTATTTGAATTCAATAGTGTTCATTGTTTATGCCTGCAAACTCGTTATTGCTTAAGGATGAAATTTTGCAATAAGGTGCGGAGTGTCCTTCAATCCGTTGCTGATAGTGACGCCGTGCATCTGCCTCTGCATCGGCGTCGACGACAGCTTCTTGATCATCAACTCCTGGCGCAACTTCAAAGGAAAGGTTGCCTGCCATTTCTCCGCTTCTTCATTCCAATCAATTTAACTTCGACCTACAGAAGAATCGCATGGGCCATGCACTAGCCGAGGCGGGCACCTCCATCTCTTTCACCACCTTCACCGGTTCCTTGCCTCCTTGTCTTGCAGGTTCGAGGTGATTTGTTCAATTGAGACCTGGGCTGTGTGGGAGTGGGCTACATGGTTTCGGGCACAGAGGCGATGCAGAGTTTCTGTCTGGCCACATTTGTCTGCCTCCTCTTCGACTTCCTTTACCAGCTCACGTTCTTCCCAGCCCTCGTCCTCTACTGCGTTCATACCCCATAAATTAGTTTCTCCCAGTCATTGAGGGGGAAAGTTTGTCCCCTCCTAGGACAGATGGTTTCGAAACCAGCAACGTCACTGCTGCTGTCTGCCTGTTGGAGAGAAAGTGAAGGAGCGAGGTCTGTCACACTGGGCCAATCGGATTGTGGAAGCATATTGGGCTCCGCTGGTTCAACGACCTTCCTTCAAGGCTGGGTTTTAGCTTGATGTCTCGAAGTGGAAAATGAGAAAGTGGATTTAGATTCTGGGCATGCTGGGTGTGGCAGTGTTTGTGGGCATCTGCTTTGCGGGTTGTCGGAGGATAAAGGTGGACGTGGACTGGAGTCGCTTCATTCTGGACGATTCCCCATTCGCAGCTCTTTATAGACTTACCGAAGATGAGGTAGGAGCTTGCCTATAAACCTCTTCTGGTCGAGCCAGTGAGAAAAAATCAATCTAAAAAAATCTGCAACGAAAGAAATTGAAATACTCCATTTGGTGCAACAAATGGAGAATGGAAATAATTGTAGAACTACAAAACTTCGCCCACTTTGTCCTTGCAAATCCGACAGCCGCCGAATTTGGCCAACGGAAGCGAGACGGCAGCCTACCTTCGATTTCTAGAAGGCCTGGAAGCTTTGGAAGGAGTTTTAGGGCCTCCATCTCGTTTTTTCTGGGTCGAGAAAGAACTTTTCCGCGACCAGCCTTTAAGGTTCCCACAAAGGATATTATTTTTAGTTATGAAAAATATTTTAATTTTTAATAGGAGCGACGAGTCCGAGGATGCCTTGTCCTTTCCACAGTTATACGAAGAAAAACTGCTACGGTCCAGGGTAGCTGAAAGCGACAATCCTGTCCTGAGCCTAAATCCGCAGCGTTGGCCATTTTTCTTTGCTTGCTTGTAGATTCAGATCATGAACAAAATTCAGATTCTACTTGAGGCTTGTTGATTTGCGAGCAAGTTTTCATTAGCGACTAAAAATAAGGACCGGCTTTTTGCAGCAGGAAAACCAAGCAGCTTGGTCAGCGCTTTTCGCCAGGACTTTCTGCTGGAAAAAATGCCCAAACGCCAGAAAGAGGCTGCCTGTCGTCGAATGCGGAACTATGTTGATGCCTACAAAGAGGTTGCTAGAGATTTTTTCAAAAAATAATAAAAAATCTACAAATTTGAAAAATTATTAAAACTAAAACTTGAACAACACTCGACCTTAGATAATGTTTTTGCCACAAAAATTTTTTTCACTTAGTCAAGTTTTACCATCCTGAAAACCTAAAGCAATCAAAATTGAGCATTACAGCAGTACGATGCTTTCCTGTTCTCCGGAGAGCTGGCTAATTTGGACATGTCGGATGCCACCAGTCAGAGTTTTCTGCAAACGCTCGGCCTTTCCCTTCTTTCGGTTTCTGGTGCAGTCAGTCTTTCCTAAAGCTCTCTTCGTCAGCCTACTCTCAAAGCACCCCTCTAGTAATCGTGCTGGGCATGACGCTGGTGGAATTCTCCTCCTTCCCGCGCCAACAGATGCTAGCCTCCCTCAAGCGAGCCTCCATCCTTCTCACCACCACTCTCCTCTCGCTCGAAGTTACTGCCAAAAACTCCCCAAAACAACTAAACTTAAAAAAATGGCCTTCTGACAGTTGGGTCTGATTGGCTGCATGTACTACTGGAGCCTGCCCATTGAGATCCTGTCCACCGTCGTCCTCCTTCTGGCCATAGGCATCGGCATCGACTACACCGCTCACGTCCTCCATCGCTTCGAGCACATTGACCAGCCGGAAAGAAGGTGTTTCACTTGTGCTTGGCCTTGCTTCCACACCCATCATAACTAATTTATCGCCAATTTGTATTAAGCATCAATTTCTTGGAAACTCTAAAACTACAACCTGAACAAATACTAGCTCACAAAAATCTAATTGGTCAAGTGACTGGTCAGAAATTGCAGGATTGGCGACGGCCTGGGCTCTGTGACCTGGCCCATTCTCCAGGTGAGGCTCCTGGAGCAGAGTGCGGTTGCATGGAGCATTGTGAGGTTTGTCAGGCAGGCATCTCGACGCTGTTGGGCGTGACTCCGCTCATCTTCGTACCAGCCTACATAGCTCGAGCTTTTTGGAAGGCTGGGGCCCTGGCTGTACTCCTGGGCACCAGCCATGGGCTGATCGTACTGCCGCTTATTTACAGGTTTGCTTTTGAATTTTGAATGAATTTTTTGAAACTGAATTTAGCTTTTGGTCTTGAATAAATTTAGGGTTCTTGGACGGACGAAAAAGCACTGCTGACGAGGGCTAAAGTTGCCTCCTGGCGAAAAAATGCGATATTACAGCCTGGCTTTGGAGAAGCGACCAGACAAAAACCATGTTCGTTGGGCACGCCTCCTCCAATAGCGCA
The DNA here is from genome assembly GCA_030248095.1 of Ptycholaimellus sp. GST1_10. Lineage (NCBI taxonomy): Eukaryota > Metazoa > Nematoda > Chromadorea > Chromadorida > Chromadoridae > Ptycholaimellus > Ptycholaimellus sp. GST1_10. The sequence goes on along the minus strand of JASANA010007959.1, from coordinate 98,731 downwards.
AAGTTCTCTCACGCTAAAAAAGCCCTACCTGTGATTAGGTGATTAGACCACTGCTTTTGTCATTACGATTCGATGTTTGAAAAAATGCCAAATAGTGATCTAATTGTGAAGCCAAATTCGCACTTGATTTGTTTATCGAGCATTGGTTTCATAGAAATCAAAATTGATGCCCATACTTTTTCCTTGCAATATTTTTGCTAAGACACAATTGACAAGGCCCGACAAATTGCCGTTTTTTCTCACAGCGCAAGACTCGCTCCATACGGGCTGGTTTTTTCCCACAGCAGCCGGTTATCGCCCACCCTTCAGTTGACCCTATATGCACTTCGCTCACTTGGCCTGGGAACAAAAACTGTTTCATCATCAAACAATGTCGAACAAAACTGCAATTTCAAGCTAAGCAAAACAAAAACGTTCACCGATAACTCTCAGCTGAAAAAGACCAGCTGCTCAGATCTAGCCCAGACGAGGCCGCAGAAGTCTTCTGCTCAGCGCGCGCAGACTGGCCTGGTGCGAACGCGGGGCTCTGACCCTTGACCTTTTTTTGGCCCTCTCACTCGCAGAGCAGTTTTGAGGCAGAGGCCATGCGGACCTACAAAGCCCGTTGCCACCAGACACTCTTCCGCTATGGCTGCTGGCTGGAAGAATGGCCGCTGGCCTTTGCTCTGCTCCCACTCCTGCTGGCACTGGCTAGCCTGCCGCTCTATGCCCTGGGCGTCGCCTTCGAGACCGACATTGGCGCTTGTTCATTTTCTTTTACACCTAGCCTGTCCAGGGCTGGGTAGTTTGGTTCATTTGGTAAAATATCTACGAGAAAAACAATAATTTCTCGAATATGTCCAATATCTTGCCAAAAATGACTGCCACAACGGGAAGAATGCCCCATAATCCATTGAGCCGCGGAAATTTGGTGTTTTTGACCGCAGGGTCTATAGAGGTTACTAAACTTTTGTCCTCATATATATATATACGTACGTATATATATCTGGAAATGCTGGGAACGGGCGAATTCTCAACGGATCTTGACAAACTTTTTTTTTCCTGAAAGGTAATAATATTTTAGGAAGATCCGGCAAAGGAAAAACCGGATTTTGAGCACTTGAAACATTACTTTTTTGGGTGGAAAGGTCAGAAAATTGCAATATACAGATTTTGCGCTGTAGCACCTGTAATCTTGAGAATTGCACAGACGACTTGTGTTTTTTTGTTCACAAGTCATATATAGCAATTCCAAATCTGTGCTTACTTTCGAAAATGGTTGAGAAACCACAGACTTACCCTCTTGAGTGACAAAATTTCATGCATGGCAATGGCATCAATAATCAGTAACAGCTGAACGGCTAAGAATTGAACAGAGGACTTGAGTTTTTTTGTTCACAAGTCATATATAGCGATTCCAAATCTGTACTTACTTTCGAAAATGATTAAACCACAGACTTACTTACTTGAGTGACAAAATTTCATGCATGGCAATGGCATCAATAATCCGAAACAGCTGAACGGCTAAGAATTGAACAGAGGACTTGAGTTTTTTGTTCACAAGTCATATATAGCGATTCCAAATCTGTACTTACTTTCGAAAATGGTTGAGAAACCACAGACTTACCCTCTTGAGTGACAAACTTTCATGCATGGCAATGGCATCAATGATCAGTAACAGCTGAACGGCTAAGAATTGAACAAAGGGCTTTGGTTTTTTGATTCACAAGTTGTACATAACGATTCCAAATCTGTGCTTACTTTTGAAAACGGGCAAGAAACCACAGACTTATCTTCTTGAGTGACCAACTTTCATGCACAGCAATGGCATCAATAATCAGCAACAGCTGAATGGCTGAGAATTGTACAGAAGGCTTTGGTTCTTTGATTCACATTTCGTACATAAAGATTCCAAATCTTTGCTTACTTTTGAAAATGGGTGAGAAACCACAGACTTGCCCTTTGGAGTGACAAAATTCCATGCATTCATATTGTAAGCTGGACGGTGGTGTGCTCCGCGGTCACCTATTGCGCTTTGCGCCATATACTTGTTTATTTCACCTTCGACAGGGCTGACCTTGCTTGGCAGTGTTCACGCCGGTGAAAGCCCGCTTCTGGGTGGAGAACAGGATGAGCGAGGAGCTGGCAAAGGCAAAGATGGCCGTGAACGCGGACGTGGACGCCGTCTTTGCCCGATTCCACAACCACAGCCTCGCTCAGGCCAGTGGTGGAGGCCACGCAGGGGACAAGAGGCCAGGCCTGGAAACGACGCCAGCCACCCCCTTGCACCGGCCGAAGATGAAGGGCAGCGGCGTGTCCCTGATCCTGGTCAGCGAGCAGATGGACCAGTTGCTCAGCACTCGCTTCCTCAACCGCCTTCAACGGCTCAATCGATGGGTCATGGAGGAACTGCGCGTGGAGGTTGCTGGACGCCAGGTGACTCTTGCTGCATCTTTACCGCTTGCTTTCTACCTATTTTAGATCCAGTGGGCTGAAATAATCTTTTTTAAACAAAATTTCGTACATAACTTAGAGCTATTGAAAAATATTTTTATAAATTTTAACTGCCCAAATTTTTGAAACATTCGAAAACCAAGTCGCAAGCCTTGAGTGGAGCTACGCGGACCTGTGCTCCGGCCTGTGCAACCGGCGCTACGTGAACTACTGGCTGGTCTGGCTGCTGGGTCTGGTCCGCCGGCGCCAGTTCCTCTGGGGCAACTACGCTGGCGGCGGCCGCGGCTTCGGCCTACACTTCCCCCTCACCTCCGTCGCGGGCCTCAAACTACGCGTTCCAATCTCTACCAGCCTTGTCTTTCGCATCCCCAGCCAAGAGTGCTTCAGGTGGACACGGCCATGCCGGGTGCCGTGCTGGCAGCGGACTCGGACGAGGTGGTCGGGACAAGGATCCTGCAGATCGGCTACCCCACACTCATTCTGCCCACCAATGCCAGCCAGCTGGCCCTCAGGGAGCTCTTCGGCCAAAGAGGCTAGAAATTGTCAAGCAAGATCATTTGTTTTCTATAAAGTTGCAGTGAAATTTTGTTGTAAAACTTTTGTTGTATAAATTGCCAAGGTCATGAGAATTTAGAGTCTCAAAAGAATTTTGCTGCATAATTTGTAATTTCTATTTCCCAACTGATTCAGCCGCCCGCAAATGAGAAAGCAGAGGTTTGCAGTGGAGGCAGCCTTTCGAGAGCTTGCAAAAGAGGAAGGCTTGCGTCTGTACGCCGTTCATCAACATCACTTCGACCAGCAGCTGATCAAACTCACGCTTCGTCTGGTCCCATTTGTGCCCATCAGTTCCTCCTTCCCCCTCTATTGACGACACAGGCCATTTCTATCATGTCCAGGCGCTCTGCTCATCCTCGCCTTCGTGGTGCTGTCCAACTGGAGCCCAGACGCGGGCTCCTCCTACGCTCTGGAGGCTTTCCTGGGCGTCGTTTCAGTCATACTGTCCTTCCTCCCCTCCTTTGCCATCATTTTCAGGTATTTCTTTATGTTCTAAGGGAAAAAAGCCAAATGACTATGGATGAAGTTTGAAGGTGTGGCGTGCCATTCAATCCGCTGCTGATCATAACTCCGTGCATCTGCCTTTGCATCGGTGTGGACGACAGCTTTCTCATCCTCAACTCCTGGCGCAATTTCAAGGGCAAGGTGGGCAAAGTTTTTCTTCGGCCACTATGAGAGGAATTCCCAATAACATTGACAGAAAGACCGCATGGGTCATGTCCTGGCTGAAGCTGGCACTTCAATCTCCTTCACCACACTCACAGGTGGGCAGTGAAATGATCTTATGAATTTCCGATTAATAGTTGAACATTTGTTCAATGTATATCCCAGGAAAGAAAATCTCAATGATGTCTAAAGTGTCCATCTTAGCACCCATCATATTCCGAGGATAGCCAAGCGTTCAGGGTACAGCCATAGAAGACTTATGGACGCCAAAAAATGCCTCCCAAGCCCCCAAGTTAGCGCTAATTTTCAGACCTAGGCTGTGTAGGCGTTGGCTACATGGTATCAGGCACAGAGGCCATGCAAAGTTTCTGTCTGGCCACATTTGTCTGCCTTCTCTTCGACTTCATTTACCAGCTGACCTTCTTCCCAGCCCTCGTCCTCTACTGCGTTGCTCTTCCCAATCCGCTCCCTCCCAATCTATCGAATCTAGCTCTCGCAGGACAAATGGTTCCGGAACCGACGGCGTCACTGCTGCTGTCTGGCCGTCTCAGAAAAGGCGCAGGAGCGCAGTCCAGCGCACTGGCTCAATCGTCTGGTGGACGCCTACTGGGCTCCACTTTTTGCCAACAACTGCTTCAAGGTTGCTGGCCCTTTTTACCCTGCCTACAGATGGCCAGAGGGCTGGGAATGGGCATAGGCGGTCGGGCTGTTGGCGGTTGCGGGCTTCCTGGGCGTTTGCTTTGCGGGCTGCCGGGGGATCAAGGTGGACGTGGACACTGGGCGCTTCATACTGGACGACTCACCGTTCGCGGCCCTCTGGCGTCTGGCGCGTACCGAGGTTTCTCTGCTCTGCCTATTGCAATATTCACAGCCTGCGCTTTTGGTCAGTCTGAAGCACTTTGCAAGCAATCGTAGAAATAACCCAGGCCGAGTAAATAATCAAAGCTGTTAAGAGGCGGAATTTGATAGGCTCAAAATGTGAGATTCCAGATTTGAAAAATGAAGTTTCTTTGATTCGAATGAATTTATGCTACAATCCAAGGCAATTTTGTTTTCATCTCGAAAAGTTGATTTCCCCCTTCCCCTTCTAATCCCTGTTCCCTCTGGTTCTCGCAATTTTGTTTAAGAAATTTCAGATAATCGTGGAATCATTATATATCAATCGAGAGGTAATTAGGAGAGTAGCAGCTGAACGGCTAAGAATTGCTTACAACACTTGAAATTGGTGAAGAAACCATCTACTTGCCCTTTTGAGTGACCAATTTTCATGCATTCATCAAAGAACATCAATCAGTTTGTGGCGATAGCAGCAGAACTGTAGAAAATTGAACAGATAACTTAAACTTTTTTGTTCACAATTCGTATCTAACGGTTCCAAATCTGTGTTTATTTTTTGTTGTCTGTTGAGAAACCACGGACTTGCTCTTTTACCCTCTTCTTTGAATGCATGAAAATTGGTCACTCAAAAGGGCAAGTAGGTTGTTTCTTCACCAATCTCAAAAATAAGCAGATTTAGAACCAGCATATATGAATTGTGAACAAAAAACTCAAGTGTTGTGAGCAATTCTTAGCCGTTCAGCTGCTAAAGAGGAATATTTGTTGAAGCCTGGGAAGTCCTATGCTTAAGCATAGGAAATAGTCGATTCAGTATTGACCCATTTTGAACTAAAACTAAGGAAACCAATGTGACAGTAGGGTGTATTGGACCCTAAGGAAGATATTTAGGTAGTAAATATAGAAATCTGAGACAAAAATTTTTTTCTGAAAATTTTGCCTATGCTTTTACATAGGGTCAAATGTTGAGTGCAAATTTTCAATCGAAAAAATTCCTGATTCTAACAAACCAAATCCAGGCGTGTTGTATATGTATATGACCGCAAGAATCTGAATTTTAACGTCGTTATGGTCCACCCCTTGGCAAAACCACTCAAATTTGAGCTTTCAGTTTTTTTGCGCCAAAATTGAAAAACCAAAATTTCCGATTTTTCAAAATTATGGTTTTCAGAATAGCCTATGCCAAAAATGAAACACACCACCTTTTTTGTCTCCTAATTACCTCTCGATTGATATATAATGATCCACAATTATCTGAAATTTCTTAAACAAAATTTCCAAAAAACTGAAATTGCAGGATTCAAAGGCCCAAAAAAGTGCATTTTACAAAAATGACCATATCATGTCAACAAAACCGTTTTTCGGGAAACGGCTGGGGCACAGAGATGAAAACAAAATTGCCTTGGATTGTAGCATAAATTCATTCGAAACAGATAAACTTCATTTTTCAAATCTGGAATATCCCTCATAGAGGCTGTCTAGAGTCTATCAGATTCTGTGTCTTAAAACCGTCTTCACGATGAAGTGCATAACATTCATTCATGCCGTGGGGGGGCTAATTTAACACAATATAGAGGAAACAGAACCTCATTGAATTAATATTAAGTAGATCTTGAGCTATAATTTTGCGAAACCCCGACGGTATGACCCGATAGACAGATTCGAAGCAATCATCAAAACTACAAAGAAACAACAGCCCTGGTGCAGATAGGAAGTAGCGTAGGCTGCAGGACTACAAGACGGCCGGGACAGTGCAGCTGGGAGTGAGACGAGTGCCGAACCTGGCCAACGGAAGCGCCACAGGAGCCTACCTTCGCTTCCTGGAAGGTCTGGAAGCCATGCCGGGCGTCTACGGGGCTCAGACTCGCAGCTTTTGGCTGGAAAATGCCCTGCATATGCAGCGACGCCTAAAGTTACATCTTTGCTTTGCTTCTAGTCATTTTGTAGTTATATAATTTGCTTTTGTTGTCGTACAAGTGATTTCAAAAGAAACGTTTCATCGTAGCAGGAAGTGGATTTTTAGATAGATGATGTCCAAAGTATCCCAATGAACCCAATTTATGGAGAAGCATTTGAGAGAGAGCAGTCGCAATTACGGATAGTTTAAAGAATAGCAGCGATTGCAGAAGCACGGACCCGGAGAAGGACCTTGCCTTTCCTCAGGTGTACGAGGAAGAATTCCTGCGCGAGCAAGCTGCTAAAGAATACGATCCTACCCTCAATGCTACGCCAGAGCGTTAGTTCTCGTTCAGCAGATGTCATCTTCGCCAATTTACACCTATTGATCAATTGTCTCATAACTTGACTCCGCCAATGTGACCTTTTTTAATACAATTAAAAGAAACCCGAGACGGCAAAATTGTAGCTTTCAAGCGCGAGACTCTTTTGGCCAACTTTCGCCAGGATCTGCTGCTGAAAGACGAGCCCAAAGCGGATCGCATGCGGACCCTTCGCCAAATCCGTCGCTACGTGGCCTCCTTCAGAGAGGCTAGGCCAAGATTTTGGCTGCAAAAGAAGGCAAAAAGTGGAAAATTGGAGGAATACGACGCCTTTGTGATTTCTGGGGATCTGGGCGCGCTGGACAGTTCGGATGCCATCAGCCAGAGCTTCGTGCAGACGCTCGGCTTGTCTCTGCTCTCTGTTTCTGGTCTCTGGCCATTCATCCTGCACCTGGGCCATTGGGCTGACACCTAGTTTCCCCCCCCCCCCATCGGATTATCCCCCCCCCTATCGGTTTCCCCCCCCCCCCCAAGAAAGTTTCCCCCCTAATCAAAGTTTCCCCCCCCCCCAAGATTCTCACCTATACCACACACCCTGCGCGAATGCATCCCCAAGTTTCTGTCTTGGGGCACTTTGTGTCTGGGGGGGGGGGGGACTAGTCCTCACAACACCCCAATTTGTGTCTTGGGGGGGGAAACTAGTCGTCAAAATCCTTGGGGGGGGGAACTAGTCCTCGATTTCGACGACTAGTTCCCCCCAGACTATTTTCACCTATTTTCGCAGGGTGTGCGTGGTAGGTAAAACTTGGGGGGAAACTTTCATGGGGGGGGAACTTTGATGGGGGGGTCCCCCCCGTGGTTGGCCGGTACCCCTCAATGGGGGGGGGGGGGGGGCTTTGATTAGGGGGGGAAACTAGGCGTCAGCCAGCCATTGTGGAAACAAAGCACAAACATTATGGTGCAGGAGAAAATGCTTTGTCATGCATGTTGTTTTTGCTAGGATCAGTGGAGGAATGGGCGCTTGCATGATTTCGGCACAGCGAAAGTGCATGAGTCAAATTGGAAAGCCATTTTTAGCGACAACATTCCCCTAGCCGGCTGCAATAAATTTCAATTGCCCTTTTATTTGCTGTCTTGAAGTAGGTGAACTGCAGTAATCGTGCTGGGAATGACAGTGGTGGAGTTCTCCTCATTCCCTCGCCTTCAGATGCTGGCCTCCCTCAAGCGTGCCTCCATCCTCCTCACCACAACTCTGCTCTCACTCGAGGTTACTCTTCTCCTCCCAAGCGCCATCAAAGACCCGTACTCTCCAATAGCTCTGTCTGATCGGCTGCATGCACTTCTGGGGCCTGCCCATCGAGATCGTCTCCACCGTCGTCCTCCTCCTCGCCATCGGCATCGGCATCGACTACACCGCCCACGTCCTCCATCGCTTCGAACACATCCCTGAGCCCCAGCATCGGTTGCCCCCTTTGCTTACTTTCTTTCCGAGCTTTGCCTCATTTCCCCCTGCCCGGCAAAAGCCCTTTCCACCTGAGAAAGTGCAGTAAATCTGCTTGCTCAGACAATCAGTTGTAGGATCAGCCTTGGCCTGCGCTCTGTGGCCTGGCCCATACTGCAGGTGCAGTGTGATTTCCATTGCTACCAGGCTTTGAGAAGGGAGAGAAAAGGGTTTGGCAGGCAGGCATTTCGACGCTGTTGGGTGTGACTCCGCTCATCTTCGTACCAGCCTACATAGCCAGATGCTTCTGGAAGGCTGGGGCCCTGGCAGTTCTCCTGGGCACCAGTCATGGCCTACTCATCCTGCCCCTAGTCTATAGGTTCAGCTGTCACTTTATTTAGGCACGAACTGAAGGAACGAATTTCACCGCGTCAATAATAATGATTCAAGGCTCATTCCCAGGCTCAAAGCCTAAAGGCTCGGAGCTTTCTCTTTAGAAAGGCTGATGTTTTCGTAAAAACGCTTCAAGCCATAATTATGGGAATTTTTAGGCTTTAGGCAGTTCTTGAGAATAATTGATTCTGATATACTGCAGCTTGACAACGGAGAAGAAGCCCGGCAAAGACCACGTTCGATGGAAGCGGCAGGCCCAATGACCACCCCGACTGATTGACCAGATTGAAACACTAACAGCTAACCTCAGGTCTGGAAAAAGTTGTGATACTAATCGAGCTAGCCTCTCCTTCCTAAAATTAAATTACGTTTTCTAGATGATGATCATGTTACTGTTGTCAGGGTATTTTTTGTGCAGCCTCTTTCCTTAGCTGTCAATATTTTATTTATTACAGGAAAAACCTATCGGTAAATACATCAGCAGTGTTCACCAGGGACAGTAGAATAGCGAAATGTGTGGCAATCAACAAAATGCGCTCACAAAATAAGCAGTATTTTCCCGCGGAGAGACACAATTTTTTTAGGCAAAAGTCTTGACAATTATCGTCGGCATTCAAGCCTAAGCCAATTCCCTTACAGCCGCCCCCATAAAACTCCATTCCAGCCTCAAACTTCTCCTCCCACTCCAGACTGAGGAGGAGCAATAGAAGCAAGCCGCAAAGCAAGAGCAGCCCAGCCAAGTCAATAGATGCCGGCGCGCCAGAAGAGGGCCCGCGTGAGCTCCTGGCGTTGGCGGCGCTGGGCCTGGGTGAAGTACTTCTCGCCAACCTCCCCCGCCAGCCCGCCCAGCAGCTCCTCCTCACTCTTCCGCCGGCACACCTCCACTCCAGCATTCCCTGTCTGGAGCTGGAAAGGCTGGAAGAAAGGCTGCCTCGATGTCGGGGAAGCCGTGGCGACGGCTGGTGGAGGACTTGCTCAGCCGCTCTGCGCTCCCAGCTCGTCGCTCCGCCTTGCCTTTTGTGACCAGACTCAGCTTAGACTGGGAATGGGAGCTAGAGGACTGAGGTATCGTTTCGAGAGGTTTCAAAATTTTGATACTCCGGCAAGAGACCAGATATAGCTTAATGGGTTCACAGCCATTCTATTGGATTTGGTATTTTTGGATGTTTTTAATAAATCAATCAAAAAATGATATCGAGAAAATCAAAGAAAACCCTTAAAAATATCGTGGAAGTGAGCTGAGACGTCCTGGCCCCTGCGTCCAAAAAAAGCGCCGCCCTCCTCCTTAATGGGGAAGAGGATCTGGGAGGAGGAGGACTCCTGGGACTGGTCCGACTGTCGTCGCTTCTCCGTCATCTGGCACCCAGCATCTCTTTCAAGGTGGAGGGAGAAAACAGATGGAAAGGCCTGCCTTGAGTTTGGCAATCTGGTCCACAGGGCTAAGGCCGCGGCGCATGACCTCCTTGAAGCTATCCGAGCCTTGACCGCTGGAGTTCTGCTGGATGGAGCCTTGCTCTGCAAATGCCAAAGCTGCTGCTGATGTTTCTAGCAATAGGGGCCAGAAAATAAGTTTATAGTAATTATAATAAGGATAAAGATTAAAGTGAAGAATGAGAAGGCCAACTTCGTCTGGGCGGTGTGCTGATGCCGTTGGCGATGGGCGGGAGGCTGGTAGAGTTGCAGGTGAGGTCCCGCACCCACTTCCCTTCGATCATCTGCTCTGCTGCGCCCTCGGAGCCTGCAGGAATGAAGGATGAGAAGGCCAATTCGTCTGGGCGGTGTGCTGATGCCGTTGGCGATGGTGGGAGGCTGGTAGAGTTGCAGGTGAGGTCCCGCACCACTTCCCTTCGATCATCTGCTCTGCTGCGCCCTCGGAGCCTGCAGGAATGAAGGATGAGAAGGCCACTTCGTCTGGGCGGTGTGCTGATGCCGTTGGCGATGGGCGGGAGGCTGGTAGAGTTGCAGGTGAGGTCGGATCCCCACTTCCCTTCGATCATCTGCTCTGCTGCGCCCTCGGAGCTGCAGGATGAGGAGAGAGGCCACTTCGTCTGGGCGGCGCGCCGATGCCGTTGGCGATGGGCGGGAGGCTGGTAGAGTTGCAGGTGAGGTCCGCACCCACTTCCCTTTGATCATCTGCTCTGCTGCGCCCTCGGAGCTGCAGGATGAGGAGAGAGGCCACTTTGTCTGGGCGGCGCGCCGTATGCCGTTGGCGATGGGCGGGAGGCTGGTAGAGTGCAGGGAGGTCCGCACCACTTCCTTTGATCATCTGCTCCGCTGCTGCCTCGGAGGATGCTGGAGGGATGGAGGAGAAGGCCAACCTCGTCTGCGCTCCGGAGCCTGCAGGATGAGGATGAGAGGCCACTTCGTCTGGGCGGCGCGCCATGCCGTGGCGAGGGCGGGAGGCTGGTGAGTGCGGGAGGTCCCGCACCCACTCCCTCGACACTGCCTGCTGCGCCCCGAGCTGCGAGAGAAGAGCGCGTCATCGCGCGCGAGCGAGGGCGAGTCCCCCCCGGCCCCGGGGGGGGGGGAGGGGGAGGTCCGCCCCTCCGACCTGCCTGCTGCGCCCCGGGCCTGCGGAGAAGGAGAGAGGGCCCCGCTGCGGCCTCGGCCCGCAAGAATCAAAGAAGAAAAAGCCAAATTCCTCTGGGCGGTGTGCTGATGCCGTTGGCGATGGGCGGGAGGCTGGTAGAGTTGCAGGTGAGGTCCCGCACCCACTTCCCTTCGATCATCTGCTGAGCTGCGCCCTCGGGGCCTGCAGGAATGTTGGATGTGAAGGGAAACTTGGTCTGGGCGGTGTGCTGATGCCGTTGGCGATGGGCGGGAGGCTGGTAGAGTTGCAGGTGAGGTCCCGCACCCACTTCCCTTCGATCATCTGCTCTGCTGCGCCCTCGGAGCCTGCAGGAATGAAGGGGGGGGGGGGATGAGAAGGCCAACTTCGTCTGGGCGGTGTGCTGATGCCGTTGGCGATGGGCGGGAGGCTGGTAGAGTTGCAGGTGAGGTCCCGCACCCACTTCCCTTCGATCATCTGCTCTGCTGCGCCCTCGGAGCCTGCAGGAATGAAGGATGAGAAGGCCAACTTCGTCTGGGCGGTGTGCTGATGCCGTTGGCGATGGGCGGGAGGCTGGTAGAGTTGCAGGTGAGGTCCCGCACCCACTTCCCTTCGATCATCTGCTCTGCTGCGCCCTCGGAGCCTGCAGGAATGAAGGATGAGAAGGCCAACTTCGTCTGGGCGGTGTGCTGATGCCGTTGGCGATGGGCGGGAGGCTGGTAGAGTTGCAGGTGAGGTCCCGCACCCACTTCCCTTCGATCATCTGCTCTGCTGCGCCCTCGGAGCCTGCAGGAATGAAGGATGAGAAGGCCAACTTCGTCTGGGCGGTGTGCTGATGCCGTTGGCGATGGGCGGGAGGCTGGTAGAGTTGCAGGTGAGGTCCCGCACCCACTTCCCTTCGATCATCTGCTCTGCTGCGCCCTCGGAGCCTGCAGGAATGAAGGATGAGAAGGCCAACTTCGTCTGGGCGGTGTGCTGATGCCGTTGGCGATGGGCGGGAGGCTGGTAGAGTTGCAGGTGAGGTCCCGCACCCACTTCCCTTCGATCATCTGCTCTGCTGCGCCCTCGGAGCCTGCAGGAATGAAGGATGAGAAGGCCAACTTCGTCTGGGCGGTGTGCTGATGCCGTTGGCGATGGGCGGGAGGCTGGTAGAGTTGCAGGTGAGGTCCCGCACCCACTTCCCTTCGATCATCTGCTCTGCTGCGCCCTCGGAGCCTGCAGGAATGAAGGATGAGAAGGCCAACTTCGTCTGGGCGGTGTGCTGATGCCGTTGGCGATGGGCGGGAGGCTGGTAGAGTTGCAGGTGAGGTCCCGCACCCACTTCCCTTCGATCATCTGCTCTGCTGCGCCCTCGGAGCCTGCAGGAATGAAGGATGAGAAGGCCAACTTCGTCTGGGCGGTGTGCTGATGGGGGGGTGGGGGGGGGGTTGTTTCTTTTTTTTCTCTGGTGTGCCTTGGGGTCTGGTGGTGAGGGTGTGTCGTTCTTGGTGTGGGTGCGTGCCGTTGGCGATGGGGGGGGCGGGGGGGGGGGGATGGGGGGGGGGGGGGGGGGGGGGGGGGGGGGGGGGGGGGGGGGAGGCGGGGGGGGGGGGGGGGGGGGGGGGGGGTGGGGAGGCTGGTAGAGTTGCAGGTGAGGTCCCGCACCCACTTCCCTTCGATCATCTGCTCTGCTGCGCCCTCGGAGCCTGCAGGAATGAAGGATGAGAAGGCCAACTTCGTCTGGGCGGTGTGCTGATGCCGTTGGCGATGGGCGGGAGGCTGGTAGAGTTGCAGGTGAGGTCCCGCACCCACTTCCCTTCGATCATCTGCTCTGCTGCGCCCTCGGAGCCTGCAGGAATGAAGGATGAGAAGGCCAACTTCGTCTGGGCGGTGTGCTGATGCCGTTGGCGATGGGCGGGAGGCTGGTAGAGTTGCAGGTGAGGTCCCGCACCCACTTCCCTTCGATCATCTGCTCTGCTGCGCCCTCGGAGCCTGCAGGAATGAAGGATGAGAAGGCCAACTTCGTCTGGGCGGTGTGCTGATGCCGTTGGCGATGGGCGGGAGGCTGGTAGAGTTGCAGGTGAGGTCCCGCACCCACTTCCCTTCGATCATCTGCTCTGCTGCGCCCTCGGAGCCTGCAGGAATGAAGGATGAGAAGGCCAACTTCGTCTGGGCGGTGTGCTGATGCCGTTGGCGATGGGCGGGAGGCTGGTAGAGTTGCAGGTGAGGTCCCGCACCCACTTCCCTTCGATCATCTGCTCTGCTGCGCCCTCGGAGCCTGCAGGAATGAAGGATGAGAAGGCCAACTTCGTCTGGGCGGTGTGCTGATGCCGTTGGCGATGGGCGGGAGGCTGGTAGAGTTGCAGGTGAGGTCCCGCACCCACTTCCCTTCGATCATCTGCTCTGCTGCGCCCTCGGAGCCTGCAGGAATGAAGGATGAGAAGGCCAACTTCGTCTGGGCGGTGTGCTGATGCCGTTGGCGATGGGCGGGAGGCTGGTAGAGTTGCAGGTGAGGTCCCGCACCCACTTCCCTTCGATCATCTGCTCTGCTGCGCCCTCGGAGCCTGCAGGAATGAAGGATGAGAAGGCCAACTTCGTCTGGGCGGTGTGCTGATGCCGTTGGCGATGGGCGGGAGGCTGGTAGAGTTGCAGGTGAGGTCCCGCACCCACTTCCCTTCGATCATCTGCTCTGCTGCGCCCTCGGAGCCTGCAGGGACTCACGATTTTGATTTTTCGTAGATTTGGTCTGGAAATTCAATTTCAAACATCCAGAAGGTGGAGGTATCGTAGATTTGAGATGTCTTTCAAACAGCCTTGCCCAAAACAACCAACTTGTTTGCCAACCAATCTTGCCAGCTGTTTGACTATGATTCTGCTTTTTTTCACCAATGATTCTGCTCCTCTGAAAGGCAATAGAACCAAGGTTGGCCAGGTTGTAGGGCGCCGAGGAGACGGTGATGAGTTCTGGGGTGGATGACTGCGGCTGGGAGTGGCGGGACCACGGGAGACTCTGCTGCATCACTGCCGTGGAGCGCGCCTTGTGCGAGCCCGCAAAGATCCCCCGACGCCGAGCCAGCTCTTTCTGCAACTTTCTCTTTTCACTCTACTTCTTTTTTTGGAGAAAAATTGCTTTGTTATTAATGGAAATTATATAAAGTACCATCGGCAGGCCAAAAGTGGGTCTCTTTTCTCCAAAATTTGCAATTGCCTCGAGTAAAAAGTCAAGGAAATACAATTTCTACTAGTGGAATCTGCTGCTTGGACAGTTGCATTTTGTTTTTGGCGCGCAGTTCAGTGTCTCTTTCCATGCGCGCCCAAAAACAAAATGCAGATGACACAGCAGATTCCACTAGTAGAAATTGTATTTCCTTGACTTTTTACTCGAGGCAATTGCAAATTTTGGAGAAAAGAGACCCACTTTTGGCCTGCCGATGGTACCTTATATTTCTTCCACTTTTAATATAGTATATAAAATGTATAAATACAAATGTTATATGGTTGGTTTTTAAATTTTATTGAATAAATAAAAAATAAATGTAAATAAAAAATAGTAGTAAATGAAAAATAATGAAGAAAAAAAATTTGAAAATAAAAAATTCATTGCATATTTATTGGCAGACTAACATATTTTTGAGAAATTTTCTTGATTTAGACTCAGGGCAATCGATTTTTGGAGAAAAGAGCTTTACTTTTGACCTGCCGATAGTACCAGTTGTTTTCTCAACTTTAAAAAAACAAAAATAGAAACGAATCCCTGAGTAGGATTTGAACCTACCAGTTTGATCCAGCTGTCCAATCGCTTACACCACTAAACCACTGGTGCATATGGCTCCTTTATTTCACTGAAGACTTAAGAATACATAAATAAATAAAGCCCAGGGACCCGGGGAGGGTGGAGGAGTGGGGGAAGAAATGAATACCTACTATCGTCCATTGAATATTACTGAAATTGTGAATCTCCGCTTCAGTGTTTTTTCTCTCTTAGCTGGTCTCTTTATAATGCTTGCAATCAAGTTAGCTTGGGCATCAAGGTAATGAAATTTATTTGATTCTACTTATCATGAAACTAGCTTGGGCTCTAAGGTGATGAAATTTAATTTGAAACTCTTATCATGAAATTATACTTACAAAATGTTGAACCTCTAAAGAGCTAAGAGAGCCCAGAAAATTTTGGCCACCTTAGGATGAATGTTTAAATAGGGATAAAAATAAAAACTAAACATTGGTTTAAATTGAAAAAAACATTGAAAAAATGATGCAATGAAAATTTATTATTTTGAAAAAAAAATTGTATTAGTTTTTGCAGATTTTTGTTTTTTCCAGCTACCAACAACATTTGTTTGAATTATTTAAAGTTTTTCATGCTGTATGTGTACTTTAACCTGCCAAAAAATAGTATAATTACAATTGTGAAAATTTTCTGGGCTCTCTTAGCTCTTTATAGGTTCAACATTTTGTAAGTATAATTTCATGATAAGAGTTTCAAATTAAATTTCATCACCTTAGAGTCCAAGCTAGTTTCATGATAAGTAGAATCAAATAAATTTCATTACCTTGATGCCCAAGCTAACTTGATTGCAAGCATTATAAAGAGACCAGCTAAGAGAGAAAAAACACTGAAGCGGAGATTCACAATTTCAGTAATTTCATCCACTTTGAAGAGCCAAAGGCCAAAAAACAGCTTAATGCCCAATACAATGCTTTAAGATGAAGTTGATGATGGGCTGCTTGTACACCACGGCCTGGTAGAATCCCATGAAGACAATGTATAAGCAAATGGACAAAAGATTCGTAATCTATGCCCCAATTTACCTATATGGTGCTGTTATTGAGGCCAAAAACCCCTTAAAATGCCCCAAGACGAAGTTGATCATGAGCTGCTTGTACACCATGGCCTGGTAGAAGCCCATGAAGACAATGTGTAAGCAAATAGACAAAAGATTCGTAATCTACGCCCCAATTTACCTATATGGTGCTGTTATTGAGGCCAAAAACCCCTTAAAATGCCCCAAGACGAAGTTGATGATGAGCTGCTTGTACACCATGGCCTGGTAGAAGCCCATGAAGACAATGTGTAAGCAAATAGACAAAAGATTCGTAATCTACGCCCCAATTTACCTATATGGTGCTGTTATTGAGGCCAAAAACCCCTTAAAATGCCCCAAGACGAAGTTGATGATGAGCTGCTTGTACACCATGGCCTGGTAGAAGCCCATGAAGACAATGTGTAAGCAAATAGACAAAAGATTCGTAATCTACGCCCCAATTTACCTATATGGTGCTGTTATTGAGGCCAAAAACCCCTTAAGAGGCGGTTTGTGAGAGGATTCAGAGGGGGTATTCCATTTCCCGAAAATCGAAGGTTCGAGTTGGAAATCGTGATTGGGCCATGGTTTTGGTCCATTTAGTTGTGATTTCAGCCCAACAAACCCTGGCCCAAAATATGGCTTAGTTGCTGAGAAATGGCCATTTTTGTAACACCTACTTTTTTGATGCCTGGATGACCCAAAAATCGGTTTTTGGCCATTTTCGACCAATATTTTTTGACAAACCCCAGACTATTATACATGAATTAAACCGCAAAACTACAACAAATTTCATGGTGACAATGATTTGATCCAAGAGAAAAATTTTTTTAATTGATTTTTCAAAAAACCGATTTTCGCATTTTGTAAATTTCAGCACAAAAAAACTTTTTTCTAAAAACAGTCAAAAAAGTAAAGGCTAAGACCTAGCCTATCTTTTTTTTCACATTCTTGCCGTCATTTTGGTATATAACACTTTGCAAATGGCGATGTTACAGTCGGAAAATTTTTTGATTGAAAATTGCCAGTCCGATTTTGGCCCTATGTTATAACATAGGCAAAACATGGCCAAAAAAAATTTGTTCTTAAAATACGATTTTTTTTGGCATGAAATGTTCTATGTGGTTCCCATGCACACTGCTGTATCCTTTGTTTCCACAGAACTTAAGTCAATCTGCTCAAACGGAGATGCTCTGTTTCCTATGTTATAGCATAGGCAATGTTAAAGCATAGGAAATTGGGCATTTCAGTTTAAGAAGATTGAGACTAATTCTGGGGAAACAAATGATACAGCAGGGTGCATGGGATCCCAATAGAACATTTCATGCCAAAAAAATCGTATTTTAAGAACAAATTTTTTTTGGCCATTTTTTGCCTATGTTATAACATAGGGCCAAAATCGGACTGGCAATTTTCAATCAAAAAATTTTCCGACTGTAACATCGCCATTTGCAAAGTGTTATATACCAAAATGACGGCAAGAATGTGAAAAAAAAGATAGGCTAGGTCTTAGCCTTTACTTTTTTGACTGTTTTTAGAAAAAAGTTTTTTTGTGCCGAAATTTACAAAATGCGAAAATCGGTTTTTTGAAAAATCAATTAAAAAAATTTTTCTCTTGGATCAAATCATTGTCACCATGAAATTTGTTGTAGTTTTGCGGTTTAATTCATGTATAATAGTCTGGGGTTTGTCAAAAAATATTGGTCGAAAATGGCCAAAAACCGATTTTTGGGTCATCCAGGCATCAAAAAAGTAGGTGTTACAAAAATGGCCATTTCTCAGCAACTAAACCATATTTTGGGCCAGGGTTTGTTGGGCTGAAATCACAACTAAATGGACCAAAACCATGGACTAATCACGATTTCCAACTCGAACCTTCGATTTTCGGGAAATGGAATACCCCTCCTACAAGGCCACTCAATCCTCTCACAAACTGCCTCTTAAAATGCCCCAAGACGAAGTTGATGATGAGCTGCTTGTACACCATGGCCTGGTAGAAGCCCATGAAGACAATGTGTAAGCAAATAGACAAAAGATTCGTAATCTACGCCCCAATTTAGGCAGAAGAGTGGAGCCCCTTGGCCACCCAACGCCCGTCCGGCCACGCCTTACCGGACTACGACTGGCTACAGGACACCTCCTCGCCACCCGCCAGCACGCTCTACAAGCGCGGGAACGGCGACTACAGGCTCAACAAGTGACCGGCGCCCCACACACCTCACACCAGCGCCACCCTGGAAGCTCCCTCCATCAGCCTACGCAGCCCATGCCTCGCCTACGCTCCTCTACGCCTTTGTCACCAGCGTGTGGGTGGAATTAGAGCCACGTTAGTGCCACTCTTCTGCCACAAGAGGCAGAGCAATTTTCTTGTGCTCAAAGGCAAGTGAATAGGAAAGGCAGGGAAAGGCAGGCGTAGATTCCTTTGCGCGAGCCTGTGCATCGCGCAACAGACTGCCCAGAAGGACTGAGTGCTGGTAAACATAGTTTAGAAACCTAGACTGCTGACCAAAACGAGGGCAATCTTAATTGAAGCCTAACGCTGAAAATGATTGGAAGAGATAGGACGAGCAAAACAATCTTGTGGTTGCCGGAAATAAGATCACTGTTGACCATAGTTGAACTGGATCATAACGTTTGGCTAATATCATAGAAAAGGAAACGCATTCTAATCAGTGTCTTAAAGCCCCTGCCCATAATGATAGCGGAACTGTTGAGGAAAAGATGTCATCATATCTAGCCACCCTAGATTCCAATAAAATGAGAATTCCTAAGCTGGGCATAGTGGTTAGACTAAGGTGAGCTAGTAAGGAAGGGTAAGGGCTGAGTGGTGAGGGATGCGCGGAGGTCATCCCCTCCGCCAATGGTGATGTTGCGGAAGCCGGGCGGAGTCCTAGGCGGCGTATAGCAGGTCAGGCGCGGCGTTGCTGGTGCAGATGAGGGTGTAGGTGAGATGAGAGGTGTGGTGGCCGTCCCTGCCGCTGTTGCCATAGAGGTAGGAGTTGTCCCTGTTCAGCTTTGCCCAGCTGCAAACACTCCACCCCGAGAGAAGGTTCGGGAATAGTGACGTCACAACCGCAAAAAGTGGTGAAATCAGAGCCACGTTAGGCTCTAATTCCACCCACACGCTGGTGACAAAGGCGTAGAGGAGCGTAGGCGAGGCATGGGCTGCGTAGGCTGATGGAGGGAGCTTCCAGGGTGGCGCTGGTGTGAGGTGTGTGGGGCGCCGGTCACTTGTTGAGCCTGTAGTCGCCGTTCCCGCGCTTGTAGAGCGTGCTGGCGGGTGGCGAGGAGGTGTCCTGTAGCCAGTCGTAGTCCGGTAAGGCGTGGCCGGACGGGCGTTGGGTGGCCAAGGGGCTCCACTCTTCTGCCACAAGAGGCAGAGCAATTTTCTTGTGCTCAAAGGCAAGTGAATAGGAAAGGCAGGGAAAGGCAGGCGTAGATTCCTTTGCGCGAGCCTGTGCATCGCGCAACATCTCGTCTTGCTTTCTGAGACTTTGGTCTATAGGCGGGTGATAACGCAGCAAAACCGGCAGCGGGTGCAAAAGAGTGTGAGTAGAATGGCAGCCAAGACAGCACTCAGGATGCCAACTATGAGAAGCGTAAATTCCGACTCATTGCCCTAGTATTACTTAGATCTTAGACTAAATTAAAACGTCAACCTATTACCATGACAGGATGAAAATCCGTGACAGTTGGTTTGGTTGAAATTCGTTGTTTTGTAAGTACTTGTGCCTATATCATGCGACTCTCTGTTTGCAGTGCTGGAAAACAGCAAAAACAGAAACCGGTATTCCTCTCGTCCTCTTCCTACGCCTTCCTCATGCTAAAACCATGCCGTCTTGGGCAAAACACCTAATATATGTAAAGTAATAATTATTACCTAATATTTTCTAAAAGCTTTGACCAGCATAACTCCGAATGCTAGGCAAAAATCCGTCACAAAACAAGACCTTGACAAATAGGAACCTATCAGAGTAAACCAGTTCCCCTTTCCGACCTAATTCCTACTAACACAACGCAGTTTCTTAAAATTGTTTTGCTAGATCAGAGGATGTGGGAGGTAAGTGTCATTTGGGGCCTTGTTTTGATCCTTGCACCCGGAGGCTACAGCAGCGAATGTGACAGCTTGTTACAAAGGACAACCATTCGAAACGGTCGTAAGAGTTTCAGTTCTTGGTTCCAATTTTGAATAGCATTTCATGAAGCGTAGACATATTATTTCCTATCATAGATGATTTGACAGATCGTTTGAAAATGAGGAAAGCAATACTTTTGACACTGATCATATGGGGACTGTTGAAGCACCTGACAGGGGCGTAGAGGGGGAGGAGAAGAGACAGGCAGAAGGAAGGAAGACACAGCTGAATCACAGATTCTTAACAACGCCAGCCGGCGCATTGGAATTTAGCCTCTTAGACAAGTTAGAAAAGGTGTCCAAAATAGGCCCAGATCACGATGCTGATGAAACAAATTCTTTCCACACTCTTCATCCCACCTTCTTCACCTGCAAGCAGTACACGTACTCGCTAGGTTTTACCACAGTTTCCTCCTGCTTTGACTGATAAAATTGTTAATTCTAGCCTGAAACCTCACAATTCCTTACTGCCCAGCAACAGTGATTAAAATTCGTCAAAAAATGTTAGTAAAGCAGCGAAAAGAAGTGAATAACTTGAAGAAGGGGTCGTTGAAAGGGTCGCCAATGGAGAGGCCGGAAGCTGGGACCGGCGGTGCTGCTGGTCGAGCACGCCCGCTTCCCTCCACCCCCGCAAATGCCTCCTGCCAAACTTCCCTTGCCTATCCAGCCCTCCCTCCACTGCCTCTCCTCAAACCTGGGCCTGCATCGGCTGTCCGAAAGCCCCAGCAGCCATCATCGGCGGAGCGTTCGTAGGCGGAGGCAGCCCGAAGCCTGCGAGTCAATGCCAACCTAGTCTGGTAGGAGGCGGAGGAGAAGTGAATAGGGTACCTATGGGGTGCTGCTGCTGAGCGAAAGGGTTGGGAACGGCAGCGGCGGGGGGTGGCGCTGGCTGAGCTGGGAAGCCGAAGCCAGGATTGAGGAAGGGATTGGAGCTGGACTGGCCTCCGGGTGGCAGACCCATCTGCAACAGCTCCTGTCACTGCTTGGACGAGCACAGGGAAGAAAGGAGAACATGAGGCTGGGGCATGGGCTGCGGCGGGGACTGTGCGTAGAGGCTGGCGATGTCCAGGGGTTTCTTGCCCGCCGCTCCACCGCCTCCCTGCCCGCTGCCGATCAGCTCGTTCATTGACTTCTGCAATGCCTTCTGGCTGTGCCCATGCCAATTGTACTCTCAACTGCTCGATGCATTCCACTACAGATTCCACCCTTGTTAGCTGGCCTTCAACGATGCCTGAATGAGAAATCGGTGCCTAGACTAGCAGCTGGAAAGCAAAGAAGGCCCAAGAAGCATGCAAGAAGGCGTGAATGAGATGGAAAGACCTTGTCAGCCTTCTGTCGATGGAAGGGGTCGCTCTTGTCGCCCTCGCGAACGACGCTGAGGCCGGGTACGGGGGTCTTCAGGGTGTTGGCCATCAGGTCGCCGGCGAGCTTGCCGAGGACGCCGTCGATGCCGGCCACGCTGGTGAGCCCGGCGAGGGGGTTGCTGTCCTCCTCCTTCTTCTCCTCCACCGCCTCCTCCTTCCCCTCCATGAGGCCGGCGGCCAAGCCCGGCGGTGGCCCCGCGTCCAGCAGCGAACCCCCGCCCTGCTGCAGCCCCAGAAGCACTCCACTAGCCTAACTGCTACCACCACCTCTTCTGTTCGGAGACTGGAACTCTGCTGGGGCTCCAAGCCAAGACAGCAAAGGCAGTCTCTGAGCAGAAGAGGAGGAAAGAAAAGGCGGAAAGATGTGAGGGCAGGCACTAGCGAGAAAAGTGCTAGGAGGCATTAGGCGAAGGCAGTGCAAGCGGATTGGTGAGGAAGGTGTTTTGAAGGGGGAGGGGATGAGCGAACCGTGTTGGTCCATGCGGGGGCGTTGTCGGCAGGCGTAGGACTGACGCTGAATATGGGTGCAGCGCCGTTGGAGACTGGGGCAGGCCAGGGATCGCTGTTGGCGGTGGAGCTCAGGCGACCGTTGGACAGGACCTGTCCATTCATTGGCCTGGCTAATGCTGGGGAGGCAGAGAGACCCGGTTGGCAAGCTTTGGATTCGGAGTTACTGTGTGCTTCCAAGAGGTTTCAATGGGCTGCTAGCATGGGGGGAGAGGGGTGGATGGCTAGTGGGGAAGGCATAAGACAGAACCTGGTTCACATGCGAGGTGTCGAAGGGGTCAGGCTCCTCAAAAGGCTCAGAACTAATTGTTGCTCTTGAATTGTGTCCATGTCAAACCGAAGCGCCGAGGTTTAGACCGGAAAGGGCGGCAGAAGCTTGCTGGGCGGGAGCGGGTGTGAATGATCCGCCGAAGGGGTCGGCCTCGTTGGAGGTGACGGAGTCGAAGGTAGTGGCGGAGGGGGAGGCGAAGAAGTCGGGGTTGGCGGCCGCGGAGGCCTCGAACTTGGCCCAGTCCTGGTGGCCCATGCCCTCCTCCAGCTCCGCCACCTCGTCCTCCAGACCCAGCAGATCCATCACGGCGCTCTCTTCTGCTGCCGCTTCCGCTGCTGCTGCTGCACAAATCCCTCCTTGTACACCAAGTCGGAAGTGGTGGATAGGATGAGTTACGGGCGCTGTCATCGGGCAGGATGGAGTTGGCGCGGTCCTTGCCCTCCTCCAGCTGCTTCTTCTTCATCTCGTAGACGATGTGGAACATGTCCCGGATTGCCAGAACCGCGTGGTCCGCCTGTCAATAGAGTTACAACTTCGTATTTCAGCACAGTGGTGTTAGGTAAAACTATTTGGTAGTTTCATTTCACTTTTCCACCTCGTGAGGTAAAACCCCAATCATTTTGCTTCACTTCCACCCTCAGGCCTTTTAGCTAAAATTAGTTACACTTAAAAATTTGAATTTTTTCCACTTTTTACAATGTTTTCACCTTTTTCCACTTTTTTGGTCTGTTTGCATAAAAACGTCCCAATTTGTCTCAAAATTGCTTCAAATTGCACGGGAGAGTGTCTGAAACAAAACAGTAATGCAAGGCATGGCTGAAACAGTCAAAAGAGAATCCTACTTGAGGAACTTAGAAAAAAGTTTGAAAAAATTTTGAGAAAAATTTTGAAAAATTTTAAAATTTTAAAAAAATTTGAAAAAATTTTGAAAATTTTAGAAAATTATTGCTTAAAACAGCAAAAAAAGTGGAAAGTGAAATGGGAAGTAATAAGTAGAAAGTAAAATGGAAATTCACTTCACTTCCACTTCAACCTCCAGGGGTCCAAAACCATAATACTTCACTTCCGCTTCCACCTCGAGGGTTCCAAAAGAGTTTTTTTTCACTTTTTTCCACTTTCTACTTTTTTTTCCACTTTTTACTTAACACCACTGGTTCAGCAGAGTGAAGGATAGAAGAAGGGGAGTACGGTCTGAGCAGTTTTGATGCCGTAGAATTTGTGCTTGGACTCTGGGGTGCCGTAGACGAAGCCGAAGGCTCGCCCGTCCGTCACATCCCGCGCGATGAAACTGATCTTGGCCACCGGGAACTGGTACAGCTCATTCCCTCCAACCAGGCCTCCTTCTTACCCTGCCCAGGCGCTCTTCAAATACCAGCACCAACCTGTCTTCTCGTCTTTGATCTTGATGCCCTGAAGGCTGATGTTGAGGGAGATGCGCTGCTTGTGCTGGCCAGAAGTTTTCACCAAAGCCTGGAAGAAGGGGATGCTGCTGTTGATGATGGCAGGAAGGAGGATTGGAGGGGAGAAGAAAGGGAAAAGGAAAGAAAGAACCTTGGCAAGTGCCATAGCTTCCTGGCACATTTTGTCGCCGCGAGCCTCGGCCACCTCTTGGCTCCCGATGAGCTTGGCCTTGAACGCTACTCCCTCGCCCTGGAACCGGAACGGGTCATCTGCAACATCCAGCACTATTGTTAGAGCATGGAGTAGATAGTTAAATCATTTCTGATATTATTATCCTCCTTATCTATGGTTAGAGCTAAAATGGTCTGGCATTTGAGGAGCATTGTTTATGTCACATTTTGTTGTTTGCCTTCGTTGAGCATGTTGACCTAAAAAGCAAGACTCACATACCTGGGAGAAAGAGGGGCAAGAATTGCGGTTGTGCAAAGTATTCACCGTCCAGCCATTTCAAGGCCTTTGCCATAAGCCTGGGGGTCTAGAACGGCGGTGGTGGATGTGGAATTGCTGAGGCCGGGAATAATTTGGAGGGCGTGAGGCCTCTGCTTCCTTTCCCCCACCCATCCATGAGGTCTGAGAGGGGAATGTGCGCAGACGAAGGCTTCCTCTTCCCCCTTCTGCCTAATGAAAGATCCTCTTCCCCTGCCCCCTTCCCCCAGGCAACCGCAGCACAGAGCTCAACAGCTGATGCCCCCTCATTTCCTGCCCAGCCCAAAGGTGTTGCAAGAAAGAGGCGTAACTTAGGTGATTGATTACTCCCGCCCGCGTCTGGAGGTAAAAGGGGCAGATTGGACTAGCCGTTTTTTTTCTTGCTGAAGCGGCTCATGATGCCGACCTTGGCTGGGGGCTGCTCTGCTTTTTTCTCCTCACTCTTCCCGTTCTCCTTCAGCTGCAATGAATGCTAAATGAGCTGAAGAGCTTTAGGATGGGCAGAGAGTGTGTGGACGTGGGGGTTACTAGAAGCACAGTTAGTCTGCGCTTGTGAAGAGGAAAGTGCACGCAAAGAAGCAATGAAAGGCAGATGGCCTAGAGGAAGGAAGCGCAGTGCAACGAGTTACCCGGCGTTGAGTCATGGAGGAGGCGGGGGATGGAAGATTTAGGCCAAACACTCAAATGGCATTTCTTTTGTTTATTCTTCACTCTAACACTGCCTTCCCCTTTTTGACGAGATGACTAAGAAATACGGTTTCTAATGGATGAAAGTATAAGGAATTTTTTACATCTTGATAAATATTTGTGTTCGTTATTAAAAGTTGGAACTAGAGCCGCATGCTTTGTGCTGCATCTGTCAGGTGACGATATTTACTTGGCAATAAGTTTAACATTGCTGTCTATTTCAAAAAATCGTTAAACAAAGCGTACCCAATAATTGCTTTGGAGCACACTTTTTGGTTTCCGCACCAATAATTATCTTTTAGCATTCTATTTTGAGGCGGAGAAAAGAAAGTGATGTAGTTGAGGGGATGGGTGATAAAAGAAGCAGCGTGGGCTGACCTCTTGAGCAGGAGCATTCTCTTTGGCCTCCTCCGCTGTCTGCTCCTCCTTCAACTTCTCCATCGCCCTTTCACCTCCTGATCTGCAAGCTATTTCCTCTGCTCTCACCATTAGGAAGGCTAATAGAGCGCCGCAGGGGAATGAATGATGACTTTCGCTTAGGAGCGCCCCACTAAGCCGCTTCCACACTCACCCCACAGCGCCCAACGCCCAACGCCCAACAACACTCACCTTCCACCCCCACTGCTACTCTCAATCCTACTCCAAAGTTCCAGGAGCATTGCTAAGGCGAAAAAGAGGCAAAGAGAGAGGGAGAGAGAAGCGGAGGATATGCGAATAGGCGAGAAAAGGGCTGTGGAGAAGGTGTTGGGGGTGGAAGGAGGGCGAGAGGAGTGGAGGGGCTGTCTCCGGGAGTGGGGGAGAGGGAGAAAAGACCCCGATGAGATTCCCAGATAAAGCACCCGCCGACTTTGCCACACAGACGCACACACACAGGCCCATACACCAGTGGAGGTGGAGAATGCGGGAAGGCTGGAGCCTGGCCACCTATTCCTCGCTCTCTCTTTCTCTCAGACACTCCTCGCATGCAGAAGGGAGAGGCGGGCGTGATTTGGAGGCGGGCGGGGCGGTGTAAAGCGAGGCAAAAAGCCGACGCAAACAATGGGGCCTGGGCCAGCCATGCAGGGCGCTGCCGCATTGTGCCGCCTGCGAAACAATGTTATCGGATAGCCCTAGTCACTCCCACTCACAAATTCTCCATGCCAGACCGCTCGTATTGTTTTAGGTTAAATATCGAATAAGCTACCAAAGGGGATGTGAGCTAAGGCTGGAATTCCGAGATTTCCGGTCATGATCGGGCAGTGCACATTGGTGGACCACACCCTGCTTCGCAGAAAAACTAGCAGCATGAACTGGGCATTTTTAGAGCCAAAAACATTGCTAAGATTCCCGTGCATGTGTCCCTTGGTCATGTAGCTGTTGGAAAGAATGGGATATCTTCAACAATAAATACCAATAGAGCATATATAGTCCTGAATTGTGGCTGGTGGAAGGAGAGTTCCTGGAAAGGAAGTGAGCGTGAAGATGGGAGGGAGGAGGGGAGAGCTAGGCAGGTGTTGTGTAGGAGTGGGCTGGGGAGGAGGGGAAATGTGGCGGCGGTGGGGAACCGGTTGGAATGCTCCAGCCACTACCCTCCCCAGGCTGGGAACTGAAGGCAAACACCACCTCGGCTTCCCCCACCACACCCCTCGCAAATGGCCAACCCCTCGCCTCCCCAGGTTCCGCATTAAGTCCACCCACCACCCACACAACCTAGCTCCAATCAAAGTCAGACATTCTATGCCCATCGTTTCCCTTTTTTGGCTGCGGCGAATTCATTGCCATAGATTGCGACAGAGGCAACTACAATAGCCTGTCAAATACATTGTTGGGGATGCTTTCACGATTGCGGCTAAAAATTAGTGAAAAAAAATTAGAGATGGCCATCTGAAACTGGCTAAGCCTCGTCCACATGGATTAATAAAAAACGGCTTCTATGGGACTAGTAAAACATTGGGTAAAACGCCTTTTACGTCAAAGGTGGATAAGGGCGGATAAAAATAGGCGAGAGTGTAAGAAAGATTATTGGGCAGGAATGAGAAGGCGGCAGGGAAGACGGCTGCCACATGGCCGCCTCTTCAAATCGGCGGCCACAGCCTCCAACCACCCATCAAGCAAGTCCAGTCCTCCTCGCCCCCGCCTTTCAGCGACAGGCTCGCTACCGTACTCCCATTGCACAAGGAGGAACAAGCCTCATCGCTGTGCAATGTCAGCAACTCTTGCACCCCCCTCTTCACTTCCCACTCACTCTGGCCTCTAAGCCTCTATTAGGCCTAATGAAGTGTGGCGCGTCCTGTCATTGTATTTCCGCCTTTGTTGAGGCTACCTGCCTATTGCTCTTGGGCAACATTTCAAGTGAGCGTGCATTTATTTTGGATACAGAATCATGGAGGGCACTGTTAGGAGGGCGGGGGCAATAGGAGTCAAAACAGAATAGGCCGAGGCGCTGAGTTGAGAGGGTGGCAGGGTGGTGATCAGAAGGGGTCTAGAGTAGATGGGATGGGTAAGTGGTGGCAGCCCAGCAGTTGGTTCCGACGCCAGGATCGAACTGTGCCCAGTGTCATGGTCACACCCTCCACCCCAGCGCCTCCCAAAATCACCGCCAAGGTTGACAGCGAAATCTTTCGGGTCTAGGACAGGATTGCCACTGACAATATTGCCCCGGACTGGATTGCCCCAGACAGGATTGCCACCGGACTGGATTGCCACCGGACTGGATTGCCACCGGACAGGATTGCCACCGGATAGGATTGCCCCGGACTGGATTGCCACCAAATTTGAATTTCCTTTATTTTTTACTGTTTTAGGTTTCTTTGGACAGTTTTTATTGCGGGGGGGGCGGGCGCGCGGGGGGGGGGGGGGGGGGGGGGGGGGCGGGGGCGGGGGGGGGGGCGGCGGGGGGGGCGCGCGGCGGGGGGGCGGGGGGGGCCGGGGGGCGGGGGCGGGGGCGGGCGGGGCGGGGCGCGCGGGCGGGGGGGGGGGGGGCGGGGGGCCCCCCCCGGGAGGGGGGGGGGGGGAGGGCCGGGTTAAAATTTTCCCCTTTTTTTGTCCCGTTCTTCTGATTTTTTTTTTTTTTTTATTTGTTCGGGGGGCCGGCCCCCCCGGTTTTTTAAAGAAATTGGGTGTTTTTTTTGATAGAAGTCCCCCTAGGTGGTTTTTCCAGGCCTTTTTTTGGGCTTGGCGTATTTTTTCGTTTTTCGTCCAAAACTCAAGTTTTTGATGTTTCAAACTACTAAAATTCATAAATCACTGGTTTTTCAACGAAATTGGCTGATTTTTTGCATGAAAGTCCCCCGGGGTGGTTTCTCCAGGCCATTTTTTGGGCTTGACGTAATTTTTTATTTTTGCCCAAAACTCAATTTTTTGATGTTTCAAGTACGAAAATTCATAAATCACTGGTTTTTCAACGAAATTGGCTGGTTTTTGGCAGGTACGTCGTCGAAATGGTATCTTGAAGCTGGCAAAAGGAATTTCCGAAATATTTGTTATTTCTCAGTTTATGGCCAAAAACCTAAATTCTTGATGTTTCAAAAATTTGAACATCCTTAAATTGTTGGTTTTTCAATGAAATATTGAATTTTGGCATGTACGTCTCTTATGGTGATATATTGAACATTTATTTCGACACATTTATTATTTCTTGATTTATAGTCAAGAACCTAAAATCTTGATGTTTCAAAATTTCGAACATCCGTAAATTACTGGTTTTTCAATAAACTCAGCTTAGATTTGGCAGATACATTTGGGGATTAAGAGGAAAAAGGAATTGTTTTTTTTTGAAAAAAGGCCGCGCATCTTGGCAACAGCCGAGAATACCTTGTTACTTTTGATCTTATTTTGATCCATGCCTTTCAATTTTGATATTATGAGGCATTTATGCTCCTTGTTAACCTTTTTGTGTGAATTTATCATCAATATCAAATTCTGTATCAAATTATACCTGGTACAATCGACAAGCCAAAAATAAGTGAATCTGCTGGAATCTGCTGCAACATCTGCATTTTGTTTTTGGGTGCACATGGAAAGAGACTTTGAACTGTGCACCCAAAGCAAAATGCAACTGTCCAAGCAGCAGAATCCAGTAGTAGTAAATTTATTTTCTTTGACTTTTCATTCAGGGCATTTTCAATTTTGGGATAAACAAGACTTATTGTTGGCTTATTGTTATACAGAATTTGATATTGATGTTAATTTTACACAAAAAGGGTAACAAGGAGCATAAATGCCTCATAATACCACAAGGTATTATCGGCTATCGCCAATAGATGCGCGGCCTTGTTCACCTTGTGACACATTGGAATGATTAATAAGCAAGTCAGCTCAATAAATGCTACAATGACAAACAAAAGTAAAATGCCACAAATTGATCTAGGTCTATTTTGGGTTTCTGAGGCATTTAAATGATAAACAGCAATCTAAATAATAATCAATAATTAATACAAGTAAAATTTAAATTTTCGAAATATTTTCGAATTTCAAGGTCTCCATTTTCGAGGTTTTTTGACCATAAATCAAGAACCAATCAAAATGGCGTCGATCCCACAAAAACGTCCCGAGCCACCACCCAGACGGACCTTCATGCAAAAAATCAGCCAATTTCATTGAGAAACCGAGGAGTACGGGCTGTGGTACCACAAACATATATATATATATATATATATGCGGACAGACGGACGAAAAATGGGGTAACTGTTAAAGCGGGCCTTGGCCGCCCGCCGCTCCGGGCAGGGCGCCAGAGCTCCTCCGGCCTCCGGGCATGGGTGCTACGGCCCCTACGCTTCGCCTAGCATGCTTCGCATGCTAGGCTACGCTCCGGGGCCTCCGCACCCATGCCCTACGGCCTCCGGAGCTCTGGCTGCCCTGCCCTTCGCGGCAGGCGGCCTGCGGCCGCGCAAAAAATCAAAAAGCATGGAGCAAAATAAGATCAAAAGTAATAAAAACTGTTCAAATAAACCTAAAACAGTAAAAAATAAAGGAAATTCAAATTTGGTGGCAATCCAGTCTGGGGCAATCCTGTCCGGTGGCAATCCTGTCCGGTGGCAATCCAGTCCGGTGGCAATCCAGTCCAGGGCAATCCTATCCGGTGGCAATCCTGTCCGGTGGCAATCCAGTCCGGTGGCAATCCAGTCCGGGGTAATATTGTCAGTGGCAATCCTGTCCGCAACCCAAATCTTTCCTGTGAATCACTTACGACCTTTCTTCAAATCCAGTTCGATGCTATTTGATTATTTGAGTAGTAGTGGGAACCGCTGCTTAAGTCATAAGGTATGCCGTTTGGCTTTGTGCTAGAGACGGGGTTACGGGGGAGGGGGTGAGTGAAGGAGGGGAGTGTTAGTTGGTGCACCTGGGAGGGAAAGAAAGAAGAGGGAGATGGGGGATGCGCTAGCAGCCAGGCAACGGCTGATTCCGCTTTCATGAGCAAGCCAGCTGGCTTCCAGAGCCAGTGCGAGCCCTCCTAACCTGCCCCACTTGGCTGACGTGTCTCTCTGACTGGCTGGGCTGCTTTGTGCGCGTGATTCAGCCGCAGCCATTGCCCTGGTGCGCTCCAGCCATCATTCCTCTTCTCCCTTCTAATCCTTCCCCCTCTCCCCAAAGAAGGCGCAGTACGTCAGCGGCCGCCGTGTTTGCTCATTCCGCGCGCGCGATAAGAACTGCAGCCTTCCCGCAACATCGGCCATCCTTTTGTTGTAGAGATCAGGACAGGAAGGCGGGGCATCGGAGAAGACTGGGAAGATGGCGACAGTGCTGGCCGGCAAGACCCTGAAACGCAACGACGGCGACAACCATCCCGACGTCAGCGCCGATTCCGAACTCCAAGTACTCCTCCTTCTTCTCCCTCTCCTGTCCAATGGCTCCTATTTCACCTGACAGGGCAAAGTGGTGGGGCTCTATTTCTCGGCCCACTGGTGCCCGCCCTGCCGTCAGTTCACGCCAGTCCTCAAGGACTTCTACGAAGAGGTTCCCAGTTCCTCCTGCTCCCTGACTGGGGAGAGGAGGGAGGGGATGGAGTTGTAGGTGAAGGAGAAGGAGGCCTTCGAGATCGTCTTCGTCTCCTTCGACCGCTCTGCGGACGACCTGAAGAAGTACCTGGGCGAGGCGCACGGGGAGTGGCTCTACCTTCCACACGGCGACCCCACCATCCAGTTTCATCCATTACCATTCCTCCTATGCCTCGCCTAGAACTGATCTTCACTCCAGGGCTTTGTCGGAGAAGTACGGAGTGCAGGGCATCCCCGCCCTCATCATAATTAAGCAGGATGGCTCCGTAGCCGTCAGCAACGGACGCGCAGACGTTCAGGCTAGTCCATCCTTTCTCCTTTCTTTCCTACTCCGTCCTTTATCTTCCATTTCTTGGAGAAGGGGCAAAAGAGGTAGGTTGCAGGCGGGCCCGTCCAAGTTCGCCTCCTGGAAGACTGCCTGCGGGCTCTAGGCACAAGCCTTCCCATTGCCATGCCATATAACCCATCAAAGTTTCATGCACCTCTTTTCCTGTCTTAATGGACGCTTCTTCTTTTCATCCCCACTGCACCGCCAAGTGACACTCTTTCTTTTAGGCTTTTCTTTCCGTATTCACCAGGATATAAGATGGAAAAACTGATTATGCTACTAAATGTACCGCATCTTTCCTGCGTCATACGTATGGAAGTGAAGTGAACCTTATTTTTCATCTTTCTTTCACAAAAAGGCTTGAGAATATAAGCGAAGATCAAAAAAATATGATAAATACACAAAGCATCTTTCCAGAAAAAGAAGGCAATATCGGGAGCTCATTTAGTGGAAGATAGCTCCTTGGCCTTGCTGCTTTTCCGCTTGCTCGTGAGACGAAAATTGGCCTTTTTCTGCTTGGTGGGGGCAAGAAATGTTTGAAAGGGCCGCGGTGGCTCGGGCGCAGTGGCTTTCCCTTCAACTACTCACATTCCACTCCATCCCTCTCACCTTTGCTATCATAATTGCGCACGAAACCTGCTTCAATGTCGGAGAACTTGTGCACTGCTAAAGCAAAGTTCTCGCCCAGACGGGTATCTACAATTTCAACCCTTTCTTCAGGCATGTCTTGGCTTACTGCAATTGTTCTGAACAAGCATAGAAGGTATAAAAAGGAGCCCAACAAAGCGGTGGGGTGTAGGGGATGACGGAGGAGTTCTTGGCGCCCTTGTAGCCGTGGAAGGAAACCTCGAGTGTGTAGCAGAGGGCGGACTCTGCCAGGGCCCCGCCCATGGCTCTCCGCCCCGTGCCCGACTTCCCCGCGTCCTGGTTGAAGTTGGTATCGGCCAGGCTGAAGTCCTCCGCAGTCTCCGCCAGAAGAAGTGGCAGCAACAATTGCCGCTCGCACCGGGCTGGTTCCTAAGCAATCAGCGGATTTTTTATAACGTCCACCAGCGGGAACCCCTGGTGCCTAAACCTGAGAGTGGACATTGCCGTACAAGAAAGCGCCATATCGAGTGGAATGTGCATGGAAATCGACATAGAGCACCAGGTCCATTTGCTGCAAATGTCTGAGTTTGTCGTGAAAACGATAGGGCCCAATAAAAAGGTACATGATTGCGATTATATTGAAGCAGGGTCCTTTTGGCAGCGTGAACAGTGGGATGGGCCCAGTTGGAGGGTGTTTGCCAGTGTCGATTCAAATCGAAGCCCATCAGGGAGCAGCGGTAGTTGCCCAGGGCTACCCCATCTTCAAAATTCAACTGATCACATGCTTCTCATTTTTTATCAGTTTATATACTCCTTAGTGTATATTGAAAATTTAAGCAAGGCTCGTTCTGCATTCAGAAAGATCCTACAGTGCCAGTGTTGGCTGCTTCAAAAAAAACGAACCAGGGTTGAGCATAGGGATGATTTTCCAGACGAATCTCTCGCGCAACTCTTCCGCCTCCCGTCGCGAGCTCAGCAAGAAATCCACTAGGCCTGTTCAATCTGCTTCAATTCCGTTGGCGAGGATGAAAGATGGAGAGGAGACCCTGAAGGACGTAGGAGCTGGGCGACTCGCCGGGGTGCACGCGGGCGGTGATGAAAACGATGCGCTGCTTCCGCCCGCCGCCCATTAGATTGCCCACACTCGTAATTGTCAGCAGATCCAGACGTCTTCCTTGCTAAAACGACCAGTTCATCAGCTTCCCCACATCTCTGTTGTTGTAGGGGCCGACAAGTGTCTTGGCGAGGCAGTCAAGGCGAAGGGCGGGGTTGGAGGGGGAGGAGAGGCTGCGGAGGTAGCTGGCCAGCTGACGAGTGGGGTAGGGGAAGTTGTAGGCCAACTCCACGGAGGCGGACTGGAAGAAGGTGGTTTGAGGCAGGGAAGGGGTTAGAACTGGGGGTTGCTACGGGTTCTAGAGCCAGGCTGATGGAGAGGATGAAGCGGTCGGCGTGCAGATTGCTGCGATGGTAGCGCACCTGTTTCTTTGACAGACGCTCCCTAGAAAAAGAAATGAGAATTAGTTATGAGGCTGAATATCGGGCATGGTCTTGAGGATTCATAGAAAA
This sequence comes from Ptycholaimellus sp. GST1_10, assembly GCA_030248095.1. Classification (NCBI taxonomy): domain Eukaryota; kingdom Metazoa; phylum Nematoda; class Chromadorea; order Chromadorida; family Chromadoridae; genus Ptycholaimellus; species Ptycholaimellus sp. GST1_10. The sequence goes on along the minus strand of JASANA010007959.1, from coordinate 65,550 downwards.
ATTTTCTTTTTCAATTCGATTCAAAGAAGCTTAGACGACCGATTATGGTGCAGTTTTGAGATCATAAAAGAAAATAGAACCAAAGGCGAGGCTGGCCCTTTCCAATGACAGGCGTCATGCCCTCGGAGAAAAGGCTGCGCTGCTTGGACAGGTTGATGATGTTGAGCAGGACTCTGGAATGAGAAGAAGTGGTCTAGGTGAGGAAAGGGAAGAAGTCACTTGGCTCTGCCGGGTGATGCGTTGGTGAGTGTGAAGTGGAACCAGAGGCGATGCTGCGGACTGCCAGTGTCCGGCCTAACGAACAGGTCGTACTCCTCCGCTGAGATCCGCTCCACTCGTCCCAGGTTCCCTGTTATCTCATTTTTTTCTCATCATTCATCTTGTCTTGTGTCTAGGTGGCCTAATTCTTCCAATGGATGAGCTCGAATGCTTAGACCCCTGTGTGCTCCTTTGAGGCATAGACATTTGATTGTTTCCATACTAGCTGTTCTTCCATGGCTGAAGCAAAACTGGATAAAACCGGCCTCGAAGTTTGCGTCGAATTCGAGAATGGGCGCTGATTTGGACGACTCGATAATCTCGGGAAGTGGAGGACGGGTGCTGGCCACATTGCCCACTGTCTCCCGACTCATCGCACTCTTCTTCAGCCTACTCGGAGAACATTTCTGCAGCCGATTTGAGTAATCGCTTTAGGGAACTAAAGGTATAGATTAGTCCCATATCGCAAGAGATTGGATTAGGCAAAGAAGTGAGGAATCGTAGCCATAGCAACTGAAGGCAACCCCCCGTGGCGAGGTAAAAAATTGCCGCCACTGACCTTTGCTGGCAGCTTCCATATGTCATACGAAATCAAAGCTAAGGCCTGTCCATTTTTCTCCCTCCCCCTTTTCAGTTAGACGAATCAGTAAAAAGCATGACGTTATCATAAAGCACCTTTTTTCAATTCAGTATTTTAAATGACGTTATAGCAAAGCTGGGACCAGCAAAAATGCGTAAAGGAAGCCGAGTCGAGCCCTAAGCGACATTTAGGTATAGGAACGATTTTATTCATTCATGTGCGAAACAAAAACAAAAATTCAGGCTAAAGCAGATTTCACGGGCTGTAAGTTTCTTTTCTGGCCATATGATTTGATAGATCATTTTTTGCGGTGAAATTTGATTTACCTTGGGTTGGTAAGATATTTCCTCAATATAACTGGCTCAGAGGCTGTATTTAGTAGTATTAAATGCATTTACTTGGTTTCAAAGTGGGATCAATTGATAAAATCCATTTTCAATCATAGAATTATAAAACAGATTGTTATAATGATGCTAATTAAGTTATTGAGCCTTCACTGTCCCTTTTCGTCGCCACGAAATAATTAAAATTGTAGCAACCTTATGAGTGGTTTAAATTTTAAAATCATTCTGCTGAATTTGAATAAATTATACCCGAAATTTTAAAGCGCTAATTTAAAGGCAATTGGGCTTGCTGCATAAAATTGCAAGGATAATAATGAAAAAAAGAGGCAGTAGTCTAACGCGAGCAAATGACGCAGTGACGGCGGTACTGAGACGAGAAGCCACCGATGCAGCCCTCCTCGGCTGAAAGCCACTCTTCCTCTCCTTTCAAAGCCTAATCATTGGGCTGTGGACCATTAGTCGGGGAAGGCTGGTCTGTGCGGTGTATAGGCGGGTGGAGACGGAGAGGCTGCGTCGTAGGCCGCCGGAGGACTCTGCAGGGCCCATCATTGGGGTGTTAAAAGGGCGTAGCGGGAGAAAAAGTGCGAGGAGGAGACGTGACTGCGACGTTGCCGCGGGCGACGAAGAATCGATGCCTGCCGTAGTCGAGTCGGGCTCTTCAACTGACAGGCAGATTAGGCAAGACGCACTGCTAATCCAGGTTGAATCATCGATTGAGATTTTGAAATAGGCTGGCATAATTTTCAAAAGAAATTATAGGGATTTCAGAATTGGGTTTGAAAATCCGAAGAGGTCCTTGGGGTGCAAAAACAGATATCAGAACAACTTTTTTTAATAACTGCAGAGACGATAGAATGGCATTCTGAGGCATCCAGCAATGCGTCGGCAATCTGCCACGTTCCTCAAATTTGACCATGTTCTTGAAATATTTGGTGCAATACGAGTTAAGTTGGCCCTAACTACTCTTAATGTGGCAACCCAAAAGTATCGCCCAATTTGCCCTATTCGTAACCCCAAATGATAAAACCGTTCAAAAAGAAATTTGGTCCAACTGCTCCCCAATAAACCATAATAGCAGGCTGCTTCATCCAGATCTAGTGGTGGGGGAGGATGGATGCGGGCGGGTGTCACTGGCAATGGCGGCAGCATTGGTTCCTCCCATTCCAAAAGTTCCATGACAAACACTTGAGGTCAGGAATGTTTGTTTGACACCGCCGCAACGGGATCGAACGTGTCAGTCGGGGGTCTTTTGTCTCCCGCAGCTAGACAACCAACTCTGCTTGTCCTTTTGGCTTCTTGCTTCTAGCTAAGTTGGAGTTTTTGAGGAATTCATGATTCTAGTTAATTTTGGCTGACTATTCCAAAGCGCTAGTAAATTGGAAATGCTTTGTGGTGTTTTGGATTCAGAAACTAGTTTCGTTGGAACAATCCAAAAGTCTGAGGATCCTAAGTTAGTCATAAGATGCCGCCAAAATGTTCATAATTTACATAAGGTAGCACCAGTCACACCTGGAGAATAAGTTAAGAAAAGCGCAATCTATCGAATGACCGATTGAATCAATTCTGATCAAGTGAGCAGAGGAGGGCGAACGAGCCAAAAGAGTACGAGAAATGTGAGCAGAAGATCTACTTGGGAAGCAGTGGAAGTGAAAAATGCTATCACACAGACTCAGGGCCGAGATGAGAAAGAGGACAGGAAAGCTATCAGCAAGAATGGGCAGGAAGGAATGAGGGCGGTGTGAGGTGAGGAGCTGGAGAGACGAGGGCTGGGCGGAGCGGCCTCCGGGTAGTCCTCTGCTGGGACAGGCCTGGAGAAGGACGGCGAACGCTCGCTCATCTCTCCCAGCGCCTTGCACGACGGTGGCAGCTGCAAATATCTTTTTCAGTCTTCATCGGAATTCAACACATCTTTTCCCTTGATGACCTCCAATAAGTCACTTCAGAATTTCATCGTAAATGCCTTGAAATATAATATGGGCGGCGGCTTGGATACCTCAGGCGATTATGGTGAGTATCAAATTAAATATATGCTAAGAGGGAGAGCGGCGAAGAAAAACGTTGCTACAATGGACAAAGTACACTCCAACTGAGAAGAAGTGGGCCAACCTGATCCTGAAGCCCCATGTGAGTGTAGAGGGTTTCAATGTTGTTGAAGGAGAGGGCGACAAGATGACGTAGCATAGTGGCCGGCTTCTCTCCGCAGTAGCGCCGTGTTTCCGGCGTCATGCAGCCGATGATTTTAGACGTGTTCCTGTCAGCAGTGGATGGAATCAGGTCCATGATAGGAGCAGGAGGAAGGGAAGGAAACATGCAGAGACTCTCCAGGAGCTGTTTGAGGTGCACGAGGTTGTTGTTGAAGGCGGCGCGTTGGAGTGCCTGGGTAGCGACGAGGGTCTGGTTGGTCTCGTGCTGGCAGCGCAGCATCACCTTGTACTCGAACTGCGACAGGCACGGCAGGTGCTCCAGGAACTCTGCCAACCCCCGAGCTGATGCTCGAAAAAGTGACCTCCTGTGATGTGTCTGCCAACCGTCTTTCTGCTCGAAGCAGATGTATTCCAGGCTGGCGAAGCCCCGAATAATAGTGCCCTGCACTGGACTCGCCCGACAAGTTCCCAGACAGCTCTTCAGTGAGGCGTAGGTTCTCAAAATGCTCCCATGTTTCCTCCACAGGGCGGCAAGGGGGCAGGAGAAAAGCGGACTAACTGGCAGATGGCATCAAATTTCTCGGTCATCAAGTCGCGGTCGTTCTGGGCGCCGGAGGATATCTCGAGGATCTCCTTCCAGCTGAGCTTGTCTATGGTGGTCGGCCGTCCGAAGGCCGCCGTCCCGCTGGTGGAGATGAAGAGCTGGAGACACTCGGACACACAACTGTCCCGACCGACCCCACTCCCTGCGCTCCACCCTGCATCATACGCCATACACCTCTTGTTCTTTAGCATCAAGGCCATTGCCATTCGAATCATGCCATCTGACACTCAAAGTTAAAGTAATTTCAGCTTCAAGCCTTTGAAAATTAGTGCCAGAAACATCTCATGACTCGGGTTTGATGGTTGGTTTGTGGCAAAGCAAGTGAAATTGGGAAAGATTAGAATGGACACCGATGAATGAGCATAGGAGCAGGATCGGGGCTGGATTGAGCTGGGAAAGTGGATTCATTTTTTCACGCCTCTCTCATTTTCTCCAGCCAGATCTAGGCTTTCAGTTGAGATTGATTTCTGCAAGGACAGCCAGACTAGAGCTGGAATTCAGTACACACGTGGGATGGAAGGACTAATCATAGAAGGCTGGCTCTGGGAGAGAGACCCTTCTGCGTAGGATTACTTTCAGGGATTTGCAGACACTCTCTCAACCACATACTCAAGCACAAACAATTATTGGGATATCGAAGGTTGACAGAAATGAAAGTTGTTTTTGTTGGCTTTGAAAATTTTAGCAAAGCGAAATGAAAAGAAAACCACTCTGAAGTAAAGCTAACATGTTAACCGCAGATAAACAAGAAACGGATTCGTTAGTCAAGAAAGATTGTTTAGTTAGTCCCCGATCACCCAATAAACGCGCAAAAATGATAGCCTAGGGATGTAAAAATCGAAAAAGGCATGACAGGGCTGAATAAGCAGAAAACAAGGCAGAAGGGAAATACGAGGCGGCTTCAGGAGCTTCGTTCGGCTGCCCTATTTCGCGCGCCAGAAAGCAGCTTTCACCCCCTCATCTTCTACTTTTTCAATCCATTCGAATTATTTTCACGGCGGATGGTTTGCAAGTTTTCAGCTAGGTCTAAGGCTAGGCAGGAAGGGCGGAGTTTCGGGAGGAAAGGGAAAGAATGAGTTCCAGATGGGGCCAAGCGAAGCAGGAAGAGGACGGAAGCGGGCCAAGGGAGCAGGAGGCGTCAGGCCTTGGCGAGCTTCAATGACTCCCCTGTCCTCCGCCGTGGGAAGCGCAAACAGGGGCTGTGTCGGCAAACATTCCTCTGCTCTGGACAAGGGGGAGGGCTTCGCCCAATTTTTGGACCTAAGCCTAGAGAGGCCACTTGAGAGCGGCCGAGCCTCGCGCAGCTTTTACCCCTTCCTCTCCCAATCAGAGCCAGCTGCCAGCCTGCCTCGAAGGCCTGAGGCAGGTGTGAAAGGGGCGGTGAGGTGGGGAGGCAATGGGGTCGTGAATGAGGCCCCTGAAGGGTCCTTAGCCGGGATTATGATGGTAGTAGCTGGCGGGGGGAAGGCTGGCTGGAAGTGCTGGGCCTCTGAAAGAGCACACAGAGACAGAGCTCGTGAAGCCCCAGTTCTAAAGGGCCGAGCTTCTGGAGGAGGCCCGGGGAGGGATATAAACGCGTCCTTTGTTGCAGGGCCTCTAGAGGAGAGGGTGAGCGGGCGAAAAAGGACAATTGGCAGGCGCCAAGAGACAGCAGATCAATGCTAGGCATGCCGCTGGCGACAGCTCGCCTGATTTATGCCCCCTGCCGTCTTTTGCTCTAGCCCAAAAGGCTGGTCTTGCTCCACCCAAAAGCGAAAAGGTCGGAATGACTGGAGTGTTTATGGGCGGGCTGGGATGGGCCGGGCGGCATCTGACGGGGACAGAACGAAAGGCCACTCAGGTCCCCGTCCTCTCTGCTGCTCTCCCGTAGCCCAGCCTCCCCAGTCCTTCCTCGCTATCATTGACAGGCGGGAGGCCTCAAATGGGCGTACTCGCGAGGCCCTGTCGGAAACAGGCCTCCCCTCCTCCTCCCCCCTCCCCCTTCCTCCCCTCCAGTACCCTCCCCAAAAGCCATCTCCTCTCCGTCCTTCATTGGAACCTGGCCGCGAGCAGAGGAGAGAAAGGCAGCAAATGTGACAGCGCAAAAGGGCTGGGGAGGGCGGAGGGGGTTGGTGGGGGGAATGAAAAGTGGCAGGCTTTTAGAGGCGTTGGAGGTGTGAGGTGGCTAATTGCGCGGCGAAGGGGCGCTGGGCCCCATGGCTGAGAGCGGAAGGGGCAAGCACATCTCCACGAGGCCTGAAACCTGTCGACTTTGCTCTGCCTAAGAAGCCTTCAGGGCCTCAGGGCCCCTCCTGGCACCCCGACAAGCCCTATTCCCACCCAGCCCCACTACCCCATCTGGCCTGGAGGAAGGGGTGGCAGGGCGATTGCCCAACGCCCTGCCAAAGAGCAGTTGTGCAAATGGACAGGGTGGCAAGGATGCATCGCTTGCGCAGGAAATATCAATAGGCCTTTTATGGCTGTTTGTTGCTGTATTTTCCACGAGAATGACGGCACTATCAAACACTAGAAGAAAAATTTTCTTATTGCGATTATGCTAATTAATTTTGACAGATTCAAAGACGATTGCCTGAGCAAATAAAAAGAAAAACCAATGTGACCTTTTTGGCATCAATATCAAAGTTTTGCGGGAGCCCAAACCAAAGAAACGTACCAAAATAAAGCATATACCCTGCAGCACATTAACTACAAGCTAGAATCATGATTTTTGGAGCCAACCGACCATTTTTCAAGATTGAGGATAACCAGGGGCAAACAAACTCGTGGCCCAAACAAACAATAAAAATGTTGATGGAGGCACTTTAAGAAAAGGGCCAAGATAGCAAACGCCCTACATTCCATGCCCAATGGGAAAGCTTGGAAAAGTGTGAGCTCTCTAGCTACAATGCAAAAGCATCACTTCTCAGGCATTGATTACGCCATCTTTGGTCTCACCTTGGCTTTCTCCTGTGGCATCGGCCTTCTCTATGCCTTCAAGGTTGGCAGTGCATGCATTTCAAATTTCACTTGGTGTTATTTTTCATGCTAATTGGTCTCCAAGGCAGTTAAAAAAGATTCACTCAGCAATTTCCCTTTACCTAATGCACTAAGCGTAAACAGAGATAGGAATGCTACGTTGAAAATGTTGGCAGGCGGCAAGGAGGCAAAGAAGCGGACAATCCTTGGACGAGCATTTGTTGGGCGGGCGCAGCATGCCTGTCCTCCCTACAGCCCTCTCTCTCATGTCCTCCATGGTCTCCGGTTCGCCTCACCACCTCCTGCTCCTAACCCTTCCTAACCCCCCAGCACTGGCAGGCATTCTGATCCTGGCCTACCCGGCAGAGCTCTACCTCCTGGGCACAGCCCTCTGCTGGACACAGATCGGCGGAGTCTTGGCTCTCATCTTCACCGCCGTCTTCATTGTCCCCGTCCTCTACCGCTCCCTACAAGGCGTCTCAGCCTATCAGTACTTTGAGGTTCTCATTCTCCTCCATTTATACCTTTTACGCAGCTCCGATTCGGCAATGCTTGAAGGAGCGTTTCGAGTCCAAGGCTATTCGGGTCTATGCCTCGGTTCTCTTTACACTGACCACTCTTGCTTACATGTCCGTCGTGCTCTACGCTCCGGCAGTTGCCCTCTCTGGTTCCACCTCTTCTTAGCAGCAACTCCTGGGTAGTCAACCAGTACCTGTTCAAGATCTCCTGTCTCCACCCATTTCCTCAACACCGCAAATTGCAATCCTTGGCAGGCGTGACAGAGATCCCCACCTGGCTGCTGGTGGTGGTGGTGGGTCTCCTGTGCACGGCCTACACCTCTGTTGGGGGCCTGCGAGCAGTGGTATGGACAGACACTGTCCAGGGCATCATCATGTACGCAGGTAAAGCTCCCTTCGTACAGCATAAGGGTAGAAATAACAAAGTTCTAGGCCTCATCGGAATGGTTTGGCTGGGCAGCCAGGCTGTGGGTGGAACGGCGGCCGTGTGGCGTCTGAATGTGGAGGGTCGGCGAACGGATGGCTTTATCAATTTGGACCCCAATCCTTTCCAGTACATGACCGTTTGGACGGCCGGTTTCTACCGACTCCTATTCACCCATGCACAGCAGCTGGCTGGGAAGAAGAAATGTAGGATTTGGGGGCTTCTTCTACTGGCTAAACCCGTGGGGCGTGAACCAGATGTCCATCCAACGCTACTGCAGCATGCCTTCCATCAGGCATGCACAGGCCATCCTACTTCTCACCATTCCTGCCATACTCTCCATTGCCGCTCTCGCCTTTGCCATGGGTTACCAACAGTTCCATATGTCCAATCAAAAAAAGATAATCTCAGCATATTAATAGAGCAAGGTAATATCGGCTATCGCCAATATTCTAAAATTATTCAAATGTTTGGCTCTTAGTTTTCATATTTTTGGTCGAAAATCAAGAGCAAATTGAATTTTATGGTAAATTATGGTAATTTTTGAAAAAAAGCGTACGTTATAAAAGGGGATGAAATTTAGTTTTTATCTCTTGCCAAGAAATTATGTTTAGCAAAATGCAACCTTAGCAAAAGAGCTAAGAGAGTCCAGAATGTGATCTACATTGAATATTATTTAGTTTCTGGCAAATTAACTTAAAGGTCATCACTGACTAGGCAGCAGACAGCTTTTGGAGCGAAGTGGTCTTTGGCAGTGGAAGAATGTGTAACATTTGGAACTGCGAGAGTTTGGAAAAATTGATTGTTTTTAAAATGCAGTCTGACATCTGAAAGCTGTCGTTAAAAATGAATTGATGTGCAGGTCATTGCAACCTGGTAATGTTAACTGGGTATATGGTATTATCGTTTTTGCAGGACTCATTGCTCATGACCATTCATCGTTTATCAATAGCTCTTATTTTTGCTGAATAACCCTTGACTAGGGCTCTAAATTGGTATAAAATTTATTCAGAAAGAGTTCAAAAAATTTCCGACTTTTGAAAATGATAGACTAGCTGTTTTAATCATCCAAACAACATGTCTTAACGGACAGATCACAAAGGTCCTGCATTTGCAGGTTGCGCTAGGCGCAAAAAGCCCGGCGAGGAAGCACAGAGTCTGCAGAGCCAAAAGGGCAGGGGTTCCTGGTTGTTCCCCGACCATCGCTAATCCTGGCCAAGGAGATGGTTCCGTATTCCCGGTGATCTGGTCTGGCTTAAGGGATGACTTACGGATCTTTCCTCAATTTTTTACCCTTTTCTAATGTTGCGATAGAATGGTTCGACTCTAGCTGCATGCATTTTTCTTTTCTTTTTTCTTTTTAAGTTTTTGTGGTTTTCATTTTCCCTTGCCAAATGCAATGCAATCTTCTCATGCAATCTTCTCTAGCATCCCCAGAAAAATAATTGGGGGGGGGGGCTCCTTTGAAGGTGGGGGCGAACCCGAATTTTGGAAAAAAAAGTTGGCCGCGTACCAATTGGCCATGGCCGATAGTACCTTGGTATTCAACACAATTTTCACAACCGTATTCCATGAGGAACCTATTTGAGGTATGGCGATGTATGCATACTATGAGGTGAATGGATGCGACCCACTGTCGTCTGGCCAGATTGATGGGAAGGACCAGCTGGTGATGTACTTCATGATTGAAATTTTCGGCAAATACCCTGGCTTACCTGGCCTCTTCCTCTCCTGCATTTTCTCCGGCACTCTCTCCACCGTCTCCTCCGGCGTCAACAGCCTCTCCGCCGTTGGCTGGCAGGAGTTTGCCAGACCTGCCCTCCTGCGCCTCGGATGGGTCAACCCTCTTTAGCCTTACATTCCAATCGGCAGGGAAGAGTTTGCTCCCCCCCATACAAAAGCCAATCTTCTGCATCATTTTCATATGTATTGTAAATAGCTGCAGATCAACAACAAAGGTGGATCTGAGGACCGCCTGTCCACTCTGGTGACTAAGGCCATTGGTTTTCTCTACGGCTGCGCAGCCGTTGGTCTCGCCTTTCTGGCCGAGCCTCTGGGCGGCATTTTCCAGGTCCTCATCCTGTCTACCTTTCCGTTTTGAGGCGAAGAATGGGTAGTTGTTGTAAAGGCTGTCAGCGCTACCCTCAGTGCCATCGGCGGTCCCTTAACTGGCCTTCTACTTCTGGGCGTTTTCGTTCCATTCGCCAACGCTACGGGCTCTATCATTGGTACAGCCTGCCGTAGAAGAATGGCTAGGATAGATGGCGAATGGAGCTTATGATAGGCATGCTGGTGGGTTCTGGCTTGTCTCTGTGGATTTTCCTAGGCGCTCAGTTGCACAGCATCCCCCAACCTCTGCTCCCACTGAGCACAGTCAACTGCTCAAACTTCACCACCAAAACTCCTTTCTCAACCACCATGCCTGCTTCAGAGGTTTGCTGGAAATGTTGTTGCTGAAACTCTAACTTTTGGTAAATCATGTTATCTGCTGAAACTATAGTTTTTAGAAGCTCGAAATACAGTTTTATTACGCTATGGAAATGGGCTCTGGAGGTAAATATGCGTTTGCAGACTTTTTTGGATATTTACCGACTGAGCGTGTTCATGTACCCAGTGGTGGGTGTGGTGGCCACGGTGGCAGTGTCTCTGGTCATCAGTCCACTCACTGGCGGATCCCGTGTCCATCGAAGAAAACCCCACCTTCTCTTCAATCCATTGAAGCCTTTTCGCGGAGATCCTGCTTTTCATTGACCAATTAAATCTCGCTTTCTATGCTTAAGACGCAGAATCTGATAGACTCGAGATAGTCTATATGAGGGGTATTCCACTTTTGAAAAAATGAATGTTCTCACATTCGAATGATGTTGTGCCACCATCCAAGGCAATTTAGTTCTCATCTCTGTGCCACCAGTTGATTTCCGAAAAACGAATTTGTTGACCTGAAATGAGCACTTTTGTAACATGCACTTTTTTGGGGCTCTGAAACCTGCAATTTCAGTTTTTTGAAAATTTTGTTTAAGAAATTTCACATAATTGTGGACTATTATATACCAATCGAAAGGTAATTTGGAGCTAAAAAAGGTGGTGTACTTCGATTTTTACAATGCTTTGTTGAAAAAACAAAATTTTGAAAAATCGAAAATTCCAACTTTTCAGTTTTGGCACAAAAAAACTGATAGCTCAATTCTGAGTGGTTTTGCCAGGGGGTGGACCATACCCACGTTAAAATTCAGATTCTTGCGGTCATTTTGGTATATAATTCGTTATGATTTGGTTTGACCGCCTCGATAAATTTTTCAGTTGAAAATTTGTAGTAAACATATGGCCCCATGTTAAAGCATAGGCAAAATTTTCGGAATAAATTTTTTGTCTCAAATTTTCATTTTTACTGCCTAAATATCTTCTTTAGGGTCCAATACACCCCACTGTCACATTAGTTTCTTCTATTTTAGTTCAAAATCGGTTAATTCTGAATCAACTATTTCCTATGCTTAAGCATAGGCAATCTTAGGCTTCTCTCTCATTTTAGAAGTTTTTGGGTCATAACTCAACTAAATCTCCAGCAATTTCAACCAACTTTTTTTTCAGAGAAAGCCCAGAACCTTTTTGCTTTAATTGAGAACAAATACAACTGTTTGTAATGAACTGAGGTTTCATGGCGCTGATGTATGTTACCAAGAGCTGCTTGTCGCCTAAGAGGTGTGTGCTAAGATAATTAAGTGCCATGCGACCTGTGTACAGTTTACACATCTTTTTTGGGACCATAATGATAACATAACAATTGGGCTTTTTGTGAAAAAAAAGTTGGTTGCAATTGCTGGAGATTTAGTTGAGTTATGACCCAAAAACTTCTAAAATGAGAGAGAAGCCTAAGATGGCCTATGCTTAAGCATAGGAAATAGTTGATTCAGAATTAACCGATTTTGAACTAAAATAGAAGAAACTAATGTGACAGTGGGGTGTATTGGACCCTAAAGAAGATATTTAGGCAGTAAAAATGAAAATTTGAGACAAAAAATTTATTCCGAAAATTTTGCCTATGCTTTAACATGGGGCCATATGTTTACTACAAATTTTCAACTGAAAAATTTATCGAGGCGGTCAAACCAAATCATAACGAATTATATACCAAAATGACCGCAAGAATCTGAATTTTAACGTGGGTATGGTCCACCCCCTGGCAAAACCACTCAGAATTGAGCTATCAGTTTTTTTGTGCCAAAACTGAAAAGTTGGAATTTTCGATTTTTCAAAATTTTGTTTTTTCAACAAAGCATTGTAAAAATCGAAGTACACCACCTTTTTTAGCTCCAAATTACCTTTCGATTGGTATATAATAGTCCACAATTATGTGAAATTTCTTAAACAAAATTTTCAAAAAACTGAAATTGCAGGTTTCAGAGCCCCAAAAAAGTGCATGTTACAAAAGTGCTCATTTCAGGTCAACAAATTCGTTTTTCGGAAATCAACTGGTGGCACAGAGATGAGAACTAAATTGCCTTGGATGGTGGCACAACATCATTCGAATGTGAGAACATTCATTTTTTCAAAAGTGGAATGGTCCATCTCGAGTCTTTCAGAAATGCTGTCTTAAATCTATTATTTGACTTTTCCGAAGGCAAACAAAGCAAAGCAAACAAAGCTTATTTGAAATGTGCTACGCATTGTGGTGTGCTCGGGGGTTCTATTGCGTGAATGATGAGAAGCATAAAAGCGCCCAGTGGGTCCTCTGAGAGAGACCAGACGAGCTACCGTAGTCCATGCGTTCACATGCAGCTCGCCCCTTTCCATTCTCCCCTAGCCTCCTTCTACGACCCCCGAGGCTCAGCAAACTCGTCAACATGAGCAAGGATGCTTCCAAAGAGGTGGACTCTTACTGATCCATGCGATTGGGGAGGGTGAGGAAACGAAGTCTTGTTTGAGGCAGCCCTGCGAGCAGCGTACACGGAACTGGCGAAGGCGGAGCAGTGCGCGGACTGGGAGCGTGGCCTCAAGACCGCCAACCGCATTCTCAAGTCCTGGCCCAATGCCAAGGAGGCCTTCCGCTGCAAAGTCGTCTGCCTCATCCATCTGGCCAAGTTCTCCGACTGCCTCACCGTCATCAAAAAGGCCAACCAAAAGCTCCAGGTCAGCAGTCCACTAACAAAGCACCACTCAACCAGACGTAAGAGAAAAGAAGAGGTGGGTGGTATTTGACAGGGCGTGGTGCAGTTGGAGAAGGCGTACTGCGAGTACCGCGAGGGCTTGGCGGCAGAGGCGCTAGCGAGTCTGGAGAGCCTGGGCGATGCACTGGACGCCGCAGGGCTGGAGCTCCAGGCTCAGCTCTACTACCGCCTTGAGCGATTCGAGGAGGCTCGGACCGCCTACCAGCGCCTTCTCAAGGAGACTGCCGATGAATACGACGACCTGAGAACCGTCAATCTACAGGTTCATTCATCTTTTTCACCATCTATTCCAGCACTAATCGTTCCACCACTTCTCAGCAGCGAACTTTTCTTTGTCATGTATCGACCTACTAAAATTTACATGTAATTGGGACTAGAAATGCATTAGGGTATAAGTTAGCCTTAGCAAAGCCAAAAGAACAGCGTAATTGAACCTTTGATTTTTCGACCATTCCAGCATTTTGCTTTCTCCACAAAAACAGGAAGCGAACTTTGATGATGTAGGAAGTGTTTGATGAGCAGTTGGCCGAGTGCAGGCGACAGAAGTGCAGTTGGCCGAGTGCAAGGCGGACTTCGTGGCCAGTGCTGATTTGGTGGCGGATGAGGAGAGCTACGAGCAGCTCTACAACGACGCCTGTCGTCTTCTCGCCCTTCGTGCCCCTACCTATCCAGAGAACCTTCTGCAATATTGAAGCAGAGTGTGGGGATTCCAGGGGAGTGGGAGGCAGCTCTGCGACGCCTGGGCAAGGCAGAGGAGCTATGTCGAGCTCTGCTGGCGGAGGAGGAGCTTGGGGAGGAAGAGGTGGAGGAGGAAGTCGCCGTCCTCCGCGCCCAGGTCGCCTACGCCCACCAACGCCTCGGACATGCTGACCAAGCTGCCGCCATCTACCAGGAGATCCTAGCCCGGTATCCTCTCTATCCTTGCCTTTTTTACATTTTTCCCCTTCTACTAATCTGTCTAACGCCTTTATAAGCTCTAGCGCAGGGACGTGAGGAGTGGTTTTGGAGGAAGCCGACGGAGGTGGTGGTGAACGCGGTGGCGGCGACGAACCTGGTGGCGCTGAAGGGCGACGAGGCCACGCTCTTCGACAGCCGCAAGAAACTGAAGGCAGCCAGCGGAGCCGCCGTGGAGGCCAAGCTCTCCCCGGGGCAGAAGTCCGTGGCGGTCTTCAACAACGCCCTGCTCCAGCTCCTCTCCAACCAGTGGGAGCCTTGTCGCCGCGGCATCAAGGAACTTCGCTACACCCACGGCGCCCGTCAAGATTCCCTCCTACTGGAGACCGCCCTGCTTTTGCGCCAGAAAGAGGTTCCTGCCTCAACCAACTTCTTTGAAAGGAAAAGGGTAAAAGAAGATTTGCAGCCGAAGAAAGCAATCGATCTGCTGGAGGCCTATCGGGGCGAGGTGGGCGAGGCAGCCTTTCCGATCCAGTTCCGCTACGCCCTGGCCCAGATGCATCTCATCGAAGGTTCGCATAGAGCGTCTATTTGGTCTGAAATGAATAAGAACGCGTGCATCAGGGAGCCTGGAGGCCTCACTGGGTGCTCTGGCCAGCATTCCGGACTCGGACAAGGCCCTGGGCCCACTCTCACTCTCCGTCACCCTGCTTCTCAGCCAGGAGAAGCGCGACGCAGCCCTAGCCAGTCTGGAAAAAGCGCTGACCTATTGGCGTGGCCAGGTCAGTCCTCTGCCGGTTGGAAGAGGAGAGAAGCAGAAGGAGGGCAGGACTGCAGGGCGGGGAGAGGCTGAGTCGACTGATGGAGGAGACGGCCAGTCTGTACCTGCGTCTGGGCCGTACTCAGGAGGCCTCTGGACTGCTGGAGGAGTTGCGAGAGCGGAAGCCGCACGACCCCGCAGTCCTCGCCTCCCTCATTCAAGCCTACGCCCGCTTCAACCCTGCCAAAGCGGAGGAGGTGGGGACTATTAGTGGGAGGAGGTGGGACATCCAATGATACTATTGGATTTTTCAGGTAAGCGAGAGCCTGGCGGCGCTGGGCGACGCGGGAGTGGTGGGCGGTGGAGTGGATGCGGAGGCATTGGAAGAGGAGGGCGGGGCAGCCTTGGGAGCCCGTGCCTATCGGAAGAAGGAGGAGAAGCGGAAGGACGCCGCCGACCGCCCGGCCAAAGAGAAGCGCAAAAAGCATCGCAAGCCTCGGCTGCCCAAGAACTATGATCCCAAGGCAAGACTATATTTTGACTGAGATAAAAAAAATGCGGATGAAGATAGGATCAGCTGTTTTACGCCTTGTAGTTCGGAGGTTGGCTTCATATCAAATACAGTACAAAGCCATGGAGAATCCATACGGGCTTCTTTCGTCAGTTTTTGGCTGGGAGATAGAGGATTGGAATGAACACCTTGTTACAGGTGCCGCCGGATCCTGAACGCTGGCTGCCGCGCTATGAACGGTTTGGATGCTCCCTTGAGCCTCTTTCTGGAGCTGATTGTGGAAAGATGTTGAGGTCAACGAACCGGCGGCGAAAGGACAAGCGTAAGGGTGATCGTGAGATTGGACGCGGGGCCCAGGGCGCTGTGTCCGGGGCCGCTGAGGCCCTGGACATGAGCTCAAAAGCTGGCAACGCATCCGCCATTCCTGGCTCGCCCAAGGCTGCGCCCTCGCCTCAGATGCCTGCTGGACCACGTCAGCAGGTTCATTTCTTGGCTTTGTTTGGCATCATTTCCGGCTTTGCTTGAATATTTTTAAGAAATTTATTCATTCCAAACAAATTTTGTCATTTTAGGGGTTGCATAAACTTTTAGTACTTTTTGGCTTAGTTAAAGTTATTATTCTGCCGAATTCTTACATTTTGGAAAAAAATATATTTCAGAGGCCCGGTGGACAGGCGAAAGGCAAGAAAAAGCCGGCCAAAAAGGGTGGAAAATGGTGATTGATCTTTGTGCGCTCACTCATTCACTGTTTTTACTAATTATTGTACCAGTAAAATCAAAAAAAAACTTTACTCCTTACCATTCATAGAGTCACTTCGGGAAAGGAAAAGTACCTGTGAGGTCAGCGGTTGGTGAAAATTACAATTCGCAATGCAGGGATAGAAGAGAGAGTGAAGCATGGCGGAGGGCACGAAAAAGTCGGTGTTGTTCATCTGCCTGGGTAACATCTGCCGATCTCCAATGGCTCACGCCGTCTTTGAGCAGAAAGCCAAGGAGCGCGGACTCCTGGACAAGGTTTGGCTGCCTTTCCATCCTCGCATCAATTCAATTTCGCAGCCTCAGGCACTAAGCGACTATCTGCGTTAGTAATAGGAGTCTTAGCATAGCTTCGGTTGAAAACTTAGGCAAATACAATGTCTCTTGGAAAACAAGTGGAAAGTAATGCTTCTGATAAGGTGTGATGGAAGGCGTATTGAGCTGTACGTGGACAGTGCGGCGATGATCGACTACCACGTGGGCAAAGGCTTGCACGAGCGAACTCAGCGCTGCTTGGCAACCCATGGCCTGCCCGACTTTCATCACACTGTTCGACAGGTCCCCTTCCTCACAGCTTTCCTTTGGCAGCTGTGAAATGCGCTCTTGCTTTCAGTGCAGCCCAAAGGATCTGGAGACTTTCGACATCGTCCTGGGCATGGATGACGAGAACATGGCGTACGCTGCATTCCTTCACCCTTGTCTAGAAGCTGGAAAATATTTATGTTGACAGCAAATAATCTATTCTA
Organism: Ptycholaimellus sp. GST1_10; assembly: GCA_030248095.1. NCBI lineage: Eukaryota > Metazoa > Nematoda > Chromadorea > Chromadorida > Chromadoridae > Ptycholaimellus > Ptycholaimellus sp. GST1_10. The sequence goes on along the minus strand of JASANA010007959.1, from coordinate 48,891 downwards.
TTTCTCGAATCCAGAGATTAGTTGTAAACCTATTTTTGGCATCATTGGCATTTAATTTTTGGGTGTTGACGATTGGAAAGGCTTGAGGGACTTGAAGCGACTGGCGAGCAAGCGCAAGAAAGTGAAAGCCGAGCTTCGCCTGTTTGGGGAGTTCGATCCCCAGAAGGAGTCTTTGGAGATTGTCGACCCATACTACGTGAGCATCTCAAACTGCGGACAATTAGTCGAATTAATCAGAGAAGACGATCTTTGTAGCAAACGGGGCTACAGCCATTTCACGATATTTATGTCCAGATCCAACGCTGCAGCGAGGGACTCCTTGATTATCTTCTACCTAAATGATTTCTGCCTCGTTGTGCAATGAAAGTTTTGCCTCACGCTTTTAGAGCAGCAAAAAGCACATTTCGCCTTTAGTTTCATGATTTTGCTTCTAGTTTCTACATTAGACGAGACAGAAACATGAGAAGTAAGTAAAAGCGTTAGTGGGGCAGAGAGATATGGCAGCATCGCCACTGGTGATGTACGTGGTGGTTCGGAATGACCTGGTGCGTCAGTTGAACTGGCCTGTAGGCGCCTTGATGACACAAGCCTGTCACGCCGTCTCCGCCGCTCTTTGGACTTATCGGTTTCTTTTCTGCCTCACTATCGCTTGCCAGCAATGAAGCTTTCATAAATGAGAATTACTGATAATTGCTGGCATAGATTTTCACCATTTAATCGCTTTATTTTCATTGGTGTTGAAAGAGCAAACTAAAGTGAATGAAGGGAAAGCGCGGAGACGAAAGCGTACATGGAGAACATGGACACCATGCGCAAAGTCTGTCTTGAGGTTTGTGCACCAAAATACATTATGTTCAAACTCAGAAATATGGAAAAATGCAAAAAAGTTTTTTAATCTAATTGTGAGTTTTTGATCATAAATTTAAGACGCTAAATTCCGCGAGCTTATGATAGGATTTAAAATGCATGAGATTGAATTTGAAGATAGACGGAGAGGAGAGCATTAGAGGGCTGTGGGAGAAGCTGAATGGAGCGGGTGTTGAAGGAAGACTGTGGATAGAGATGCCAGAGAACATTCCAGTTGCTATTGCCCTCCGCCCCTATCCCAAATCCACCGTTCACCCATATCTCAAACACCTTAAGTTATTCTCTTGACCTCAAATTTGCCATTACCGCCTTTTCGCGTATGAAAGATTCAGCCTTTAAAAAGGAAAGGCCATGACATACAAAAATGTATGCAATCACATTCTGCGAACGAAATTCAGAAAAGCGCCCAATTTTGAAGTCTCTACATGTGTGATTGCACAACAGGGAATAACACAAATTCAAGCACTCAGAAATTGCTCATCTCAAATGCATGCAACGCATTGAAAAAGACTAAAAAAGCACGGGAAGAAAGAATGACTGCTTTCGCTCGTATTAGTGGAAATATTGAAGACGTGAAGACTAGACGGGGACATACTGGCTGAAGTCTTCTCCAAAGTTCTATTGACGGCACATTACAAGGCCTGTTGTGCGGAAAGGAGGCCTAATGGTTCCTTTGAGAGCGTATTAGGGCAGATGCTCAGCTGTGTCTGCGGCAGGGCAGACAAGGATGCCGAAGTTCTCTGCCTTCTCCTGTCTCTGCCTGCTGCTTGCTGTAGCTGGTGAGCGAGAGCTGGGGCCGGGTGAGGTTCGCCAGGACCTGTCCAATGACCGATTCGAGCCCCTGGATCCGGAAAGAGGCGATGGATCACGCTGTCCGCGCGGCCATCGAATGATTTCCTACCAGTTGCCTTGGCAGCCTTGGCTTTTGTCTGGCCCACTGAGAACTGGTGCAATATGAGGCATGCGGAGGAGGATGTGAACAGCGAGCTGGAGCCCGTCTGCGCCCCCTTTGAGACCCCCATCTGTCTCGAGGTCCGCTCATCTTTCAATACTGCCACAGCCTGCGGACATTAACACGGATTATATTGACTTGAAAGGGATTGAAGTTTTGACTCATCGATGAAAAGATGGTGAGAAATGGCAGCCTGTGGGTCTGTTTGAGTCGTGCGAGTGGGCACAGAGCTGTCGGCGCACGGAAGTGTGGATGGATCAGATGCGAGAGTTCGGGCGTCCCAAGGCCAGTCTCAACCCGCTCCAATCTCCTGTCAGCTCTTCCTTCTCCACCCCTCATTCCCTTTCTCTACCCCGTAGCTAAGAGTGCGAGACGAGCTCGACAACCGCGTCAAGTCAGACGTCGCGGCGATGAGAAGCAGCTCCAGCCCGGCTACAACATCTATGCCGCCGGAGTACGGGAGGCGGATGGGCCCAGAACTCGGTGCCCCCAGCTTCACTCAAGCTTCACAGTTCCAGCCCTCCGCTTACAGACGGGTGGAGTACCTGTGCTGTGCCTCGCAAACGGTGCGGGTGCTGGACCAGTCCTGCCACTGGATGACCGCCCCTCTGCGCAACCCCCAGGACGGCTTCTACACGTATGATGAAGCTCTTAGAGTGTTGGAGTGGGAGAGAAAATGGGGGGTTGGAGGACGGTGGGTGGTCGCAGAAAGTCCTACAATCGCATACAAACCGTCATGCGCGACTATCGATGGAGAGGCGACTACAAGTGCGGACTCAAGCTCAGTTTCGAGGGGCAGAGTCAGCGGAGCAGAAATTGTCAGGCGGCAAGTGATGTCGGTGGAGATCTGCTGGGCCAAAAACTCCAGCCTGCCCAACGGCGATCCCTTCGTCTGCAAGGACAGAACTGATCAGGTTCCCTATTGCTTCCTACCATTGGGCCTATATTGCGCATCGCCTATTGTCAGAATCGCCGCCAGCCCGAAAAGCAGGACAACAATCCGGACCAAAATCGGAACACGGACCAGAATCGCAATCCGGACCAGAATCAAAACACGGACAACAACAATCCCAATCAGGACAGCCCTAACCAGCAGAATCAGAATGCCCAGCAAAATCAAAGCCCCCAGCAGCAGCAGGTTTTGCCCTGGGCACAGTAGGCTGGAGCGGGTGAATGAGTGTTTGAAACAGCAGCCGCAGCCGTGCACCTTCAGCGGGGATTGGCTCTGCGCCACCATCGGCACTGCCGTTGGCGTCGGCGTCGGTGTCCCTGCCGCACTCGTCTGTTCCCACCTTTCCCATCCTCCTCTCATCCTCCCTTCACACCACCTCCCTTATGTCCAGGGTGCATCGATCCAGTGGAGTTGTACAGCATCGCCCTGGCCGCTCTCCAAATTGCCACTCTAACCTACGACACTGGCGATGTGGCCTATACTGGTCCACTCCTCCCTCCCTTCTCCTCCCCTTTCATCTGGGCCTCTGCTTGAGGCACGATCGCAACGTTCACATGCGTGGCCGGGGCAACGGTGAACGGGGACGGGGTGAGGACGACTCAGACGTGCGAGTGCCTGGGGGTCTACGCCTTCTGGACGGACTGGGAGAACCCCGACTGCCCCCTCCTGCCCTGCATCGCAGCCTGCCAGGACGTCTTCACCGGCGCCGACCCCAACGCCGCCATCACACTCACCGACACTGACCCTGCCACAGCCACGGAATTCGAGGACGGTTCATTAGCCAATGCTCCTTTCCCCCCGAAAAGGACAAAAAAGTTCAGTTCGGGTTTTTAAGGTTCAGTTCGGGTTTCGGTTCGGGTTAAATAAGTTCAATAAGTTCAGGTTTTTTAAAATTGCCATAATTCCCCAACAAATGGACAAAATCAGTCATGCTCATATATGTGCCTAATACTAGTCTTGTGCTATGCAACCGCACTGGGTATGCCCCCAAAGCTCTTCTTGTTGGTGAGCTATGAGGCAAAGTTTATGTGAACTTATTGAGTTCTGGTTTCGGTTCAGGTTTGCAAAAATAAGTTTGGGTTGAAACCTGAACTTATTGAACTTATTTCATAAGTTCAATAAGTTTGGGTTTTCCAAAAATTTCCCAAATTGTAAAACCCTGATTGGCAATGTATAATAGGCATCCAGGGTGGCCTGCCGTCCTGCTGGCAGTGTGAGTAAGGGTCGTAAAGGTCCTGTCTTTGCCCATAAGGAGGATGGGCAGGTAGGGCAATGGGATGCATGCAAGGGCAGTTTGCAGCTGGTGAGACTTCTACAACGTCATCAGCAACATCATCAATGATGGCGCCAATGTCTACTGCAACCTTCATAAAGGGAACAACCACAGCTATATGCTAAAGTCTGCCCTTAAGTTCCACTTTTGGTTCATGTTTCAGTTCAGGATTACTTTACAGCGCAGAAGGAGGAAAGCGGAGACCAGATAGGAAGACGCAGGAGTATATCAAGGGCTACTTGGCATGCACCAACACCTCCTGCAACGTCCACTACCAGGTCACACTGAAGGATCGCCCAGTTTTGGGTGCCTTTGGAATGTGAAGTGTATGCAGAGTGAAGAGGCAGAGAAAGTTCAGATGCTGGTGGAGCAGTATGAGGAGTTCAGCATGGTGGAGGATGGCCAACCGAACCAAGAAGTGGACCCGACTGCAAAAAGGTTCAGCTTAATTTAGGATATAAGTTCAGGCATAAGTTTTGGATAGAGTTTCAGCCACCACCTCATGGCCTACAAGCACATGGAGGTGTGGGAGCATATGAAGAGGGAGGGCCTGCCACCAGCACGGATGGTGGAGCAGCTGGCAGAGGAGCTGCCCAAAGCACGTTGAGATCACGGCCTCCTTGGCGTCAATCCCTCCTCCAAAGCACTTAGCAAGGGCCTCTCCCAAGACCGGACAGCCAATGGCGGGATGGTTTGTGCCAATCAATGCTAAATCGTGGCTAAATATTGATGCAATTGAGATGCAAGATCTGATCCAGTACTACGACGACATGGCAGCAGAGAAGAGTTACAGCTGCCTGAAGAAGATTGAGGTTCGCCCCTTTGGCATGTTGCTCTACCATGACCACTACGTCGACTATGTTGCCGAGCTGATCAGACGGGGTTTGCATTTCAGTTTGGAAATAGGTTTAAGAATAAGTTTGGGAATAAGTTCATGGGGTTTGCCCATCTCCAATTTGTCAGCCAATGAGTCAGCTGCTATTGAGGCTCATGCACTCTCTATGCTGATGCCACTGGTGGTTTGGTGAAGCAGATGCACCGGAAGGTGGAGGTGTACTGCTTCGCCTACATCTTCCATGGCTCTGAGGACCTTGAAATTGCCTGGCTTGGCGGTTGAGTTCCTCACGTAGGACAAATCTGCGGAGGCCATCCGCGCAGGCCTATCTGCATTCCTACACAAGGTTTGGGTTTTAGTTTGGTAAATAGGTTTAGAAATAAGTTTGAAAGTTTGTAGGTGTATGCAAAGATGAGCCCAGCAGAGCATGCGGAGAAGCGGGTGAGCAGGTGCATTGTGGACGGAAGCCTGGTCATGGTCAATGGCGTCTGCCTAGCCCTCAATGGCTGCCACCTCATGAAGTACCCCAAGTACACAGCCAAGCTGGCAACGGCTTCACCTTTTCTCAACTTTTTCACATGCCACTCTGGGTTGTTGAGGGCCATGAGCTGTGGCGAGGAAAGCAGCACCTACGCTACACCATAATCCAGCAGTGCCACCTCCACCTCATCAAGACCCTGCATACACCCAATGGTGAGCAGCAAAGCAAAACAACAGCAAAACAAGACAGAAATAGGTGCAAGCAAAGTGTCAGAATGACTGGAACAATGGTTGTGGCAATCTGGGAAATTTTTGGAAAACCCAAACTTATTGAACTTATGAAATAAGTTCAATAAGTTCAGGTTTCTACCCAAACTTATTTTTGCAAACCCGAACCGAATCCTGAACTCAATAAGTTCACATAAACTTTGCCTCATAGCTCACCACCAAAGACAGCTTTGGGGGCATACCTAGTGCGGTTGCATAGCACAAGACTAGTATTACACACATATATGAGCATGACTGATTTCATCCATTTGTTGGGGATTTATGGCAATTTTAAAAAACCCAAACTTATTGAACTTATTTAACCCGAACCGAAACCCGAACTGAACTTAAAAAACCCGAACTGAACTTTTTTGTCCATCATCCCCCTTTCCCCACCATCCTACAAAGCTTTTTCACAGGCTCTACGGCACAGACGGTGTGCAATGCTGGCTTCCAGCTTTCGGATCCAGCTGCGGGCGTAGACACGGCCACTTGCGCGAACAACGTCTGGACCTACACCACCTGCTGCAGCGGCACCCCCTGCACTAGTCTGCCTCTCTGTGAAGGTATTTTAGAACTTTCTGCCTCTTCTTCCTGCCCTTCTGCCCCTTCATGCACAACCTCAGTACACCACCTGCTGCAGCGGCACCCCCTGCACTAGTCTGCCTCTCTGTGAAGGTATTTTAGAACTTTCTGCCTCTTCTTCCTGCCCTTCTGCCCCTTCATGCACAACCTCAGCTCACATCTCACTGCAGCCTTCTGCTTGGAAACTGATGTGGCCCCAGTGAACCACGACGTTGCGCAGACCGTCGTCGTGGACTCTGGTGCCCTAGCTTTCGATGGTCTTGTTTCTTGGTGCCTTAGGATGAGGAGAGTGTGGAACAGGAGCAGCAAATGGAGCAGCCTGCGACCCGGCCAACCTCCAGCCGGGCTCCACCTACACCATTGTTTGCAACACCGGCTACCGTGTACAGACGGGCTCCAGCCTTGTGGCCACCTGTCAGACGGACGGGACCTGGGACTTCCCTACACCCACTTGCGAAGGCACCCTCCTCCCAGCCTCCTCTTCCACCCCTTGGCTTCCTTCACCCCATCCTCTTCCAGCCACATGCCAGACGTCCTTGATCACCTTCACCTACACCACGGGCGCTGGCACCGTCACCTTCTCCGAGGCCGGCAACCCCGTGGGCGCCGGAGGTCCCTCTTTGCATTCTTCGCCCCTACCTTCTGTCATCCAGGATGGATGAGCTTCCGCCTTCTCATTGCCTCAATTCCCAAACAATGCCTCGCCCTTCTTAGCTACGGCCACTCTGGCCTGTGAGGGAGCCAACTGTGCACCAAGCGCCGTAGAGTCTGTCTGCGGGCCGACGCCTGACACCTGGACCCCCGCGACGCTGGAATGTTGCAATTCCTACCTCACATCCTCTCTTAGCCCCAGCTGTGGAAAGAGGGAGAGAGATTTAGGCGTCTGTGACTGTCCCTTGTTCGGCGCCGGAGGTTCCATCACACCGCCCTACATACTCGTCTCTCCGCCCTACCTCGACAATCTGGTCTTTCCTTTCAGGCCCCTTCTCAGCTCTCCTTCTCTCAAAGCCTACGCCCACTCAAGAACTGCTACTGGGACCTAGACACCACCAATGATGTCACCATCACCGTGGATTACTTCAACACGGAAAGCACCATCCAGGACGATTTTGTAGACATCTACAATTGGGTCACGTTCGACGCCATTGCCCTGTTAGCTTCTGTTAGCCTCTTTGCGCCAGGTGGTGAAGGAGGCCTCATTTCAGCTGGGAAGGGATTGTGGCCCCGGGGACCCAGGTGAATGTACTCGCCGGTACCCCTGTCGCCGTTGAGTATATCACCGATTTTGTTGTCCAATCGGACGGATTCATCATTCGCTTCGAATAATCCATCCTCATTCATCCACGCATCATTATGCTACTGTACTAACCACTTTTTTTAACTGAATAAATGAAAGCCACAATATCGCTTAGGATACAATTTACACGAAAACTGTTTATTCTTGCTCTGAAATGCAGAAGATTGTTTGAGCAGAAGACCACTCTTAAGTCATAGTCTGAAGAACAAAGTCTATTGCTAAAACTACCGTTTGTCAATTCAGTAAATTCAATTTGCATCAGCGAAATTGCGATTAATTTTCAAGGCATCACAAATAAGTGTTTGGAAACAACTTAAAATATAAAAAATATTATCCTTTGTTTCAATTTTCTTGAGAAGCTAAAAACTCAACTGACTTTTTTAGGCACTTGTCTTGTCAGCAAATTGATGAGAAAGTGCGATTCTGCGGAGTTTTCTTATGTTTGCAAGACTAAAACTATGCAAAAGGTATGAGATGACTCTTATACGTTTAGGGCAGGAATGTTGCCTAGGATTAGGCCACGCCTTCCTTCTACTCTCCACGCCCCATTGCTTCTATCCTACTCTCGCGCCATCTTCCAATCGTTTTCCTACCTTCCATTGGAACCAAAACCTTCTCACTTCTGTGACTCTTTAGCACTGAGCCTGCATTTGAAGCAATGCAAGTGAAAGAGGCAACCTGGCGTCCGCATCCAAAGGGATTGGAGCATCTTCAATCCATACTTGGAAAGGCCATTGCTCAGGCGGCTCGCCTACAGCAGCGCAAAGGTCCGCCTGTGCTTTCAGGTACCACTCTTGCCTACCTTTTCACTAACTCTTGAGGAAGATGGAGGCAGAGGATAGGGCCAGTGATGGAGGAAGAGACGAGAGCCAGGACCAGCAATCGCCCTCCTCATGCCAACATCTGCAGAGCAGTTGTCAGCATATTGCAGCCCAATCTAAATTCACTCACAGCTTCTGTTGTTTGGAGACAAAGCGAAAACGGCTAGGCTTCGAGAGTCGGTCAGCTGTTCGGCTGAAGCTTGTTTTCAGGCCGAGCCGTCAGCCATCCACACTTTCTCCTGCTCAGTTTTGTGCCCTTTTACTTTTCTTTCTGAATCACTTGAGAATTCAATCCTGTCAATCGCAATGGACAAGAACTAAAGCAAGATGGTTAATGTTGGAGGTGGGAGACTGGAAGCTGCTCTCTTGAAGCCAGTCACGCTGCGAAATCAAATGCCGGAGTCGATCAACAGTCATGGGATCATACATATTCTGCTGCTCCTACTGCTGCTCCGTCTACGTCCCGGGTTCCTTTGCGAATTCCCATTCACCATTTTTTTTGCTCATCACTAGATTACTTGCAAGAAATGTAAAAGTTTTTATTAAAACCGAAAGCAACAATTTTTGGTTATAATCGTTTGCCTAAAGGACGCTGCTGTGTTCGTGTCGGCCCTCTTACCTCTAAGTCCTCCACCGCTCCCTCGACATGCAACTCCAGCTACGTCCAACTCCCCCAAGCCGAAGACAATGAAACGTCTACCCGTACCCCTTACCCCAGGGCTGCCATTACGGCGAATGCCAGCTAAACACCATTTTCTCATCCACCAGGCTAGTCTTCTCACTCTTTTCCTCCTTTTTAGACCAGGAAAAGGCATTCTGTGGACAATGTAGGCTGGTACGCCGCCGTCATTGGCAGCAACATTGGCAGAGGCTTCCTCCAGCTTTGCCGACTGCCTTTGATTCAGGGCGACGATACGGAGGTTTGCTATCTTTTTCCAGTTATTGGGGCAAGAACCTGGATGCAATGCCTAAACACACTGCCACTCAAGGCCTTCATTTGCTACCCATTGCCATTTGATGCCTTTGTTGCCTCAATCCGATTTGCCTGCGATGTTGAACACATTAAAAGGGACAAAACAAATTTTCGTAATAATCTGTTGTCTTTTAAATTTTGCTTGAGAGAAATTGCGGGAAGCGGAATCGTCGCACTAAAGTGAAAGGGCGTGGGTAGCAGGACACGTTCTCAGCATGAGTCAGCCTTTAACAGTGGCCTTAGGCGCGTAGGGTCGTAAACCTTGATGTGCCCTTCCTCTAGCACTCAAGGTCTTCTCTTGTCAAATCTCTTGCCTTGCGACCTGTACGAATAAATCTCTATCTATATTAATTACTGAAATTTTGAATCACCCATCACTAAATTTTATTCTCTTCCTTCTAACGCCTTTTTTCGCAGTTCGTGGCCTCGTCATTGGGAAAATGCAAAATATTACAAAACATACACTAAGTTTAATGGCGCATTATAAAGCCCATTGAAATACTGCAATTTTTGCGTGGGAAATTGCGCATGCGGAAGCGTCAAAAAGTACATAAGATCAAGCATAATTGAGTAAATTTAAATTTCAAAGAAGTCTAAAAATAAGAACTATAAAATTCACGTTGTGTGTTGTGTTTTAAAACTTTTTTCTAAATTGTCATCAGTTTTTAGGTCAAACTAGTGTAATTGAACTATCTCTCTATCCAAACGCATTTTTCCCCATCGAGTATTTTGCGCTCTATGGCACTAGCGAGCAAAAGAGCCTGGAATGCCCACAAATGCCAAGAAGGCCAAAGGCCGCAGTTTAGCACTGCTGCTGACGAAAGCCTCGTCTCTCTCTGCCTCACTCACTCACTCACTCACTCCAATCCCAAAGCAATCCCAACCAGCACGCAGCCTTCCTTCCCAAGCAAGGAAATTGGGATGCCTTCGATGGCGAAGAAGGAGGTGATGAGCCAGGAGCAATCGACGAAGGACCTGAACGAGGTCCTCTCCGATGACGTCTCCATCCACAACGAGCCTGGCACCACCCTCAAGACCAGCCAGCCTAAGAAGGAAAAGGTTTCTCTCCCTTCACTCGGCTCGTTGCAACCAAGCTTCTTATGTGACGGTGATAGAATAGATTCTATTCTGGTGAATTTGTTTTGTTCGCTAATTGACGAAGAACTAAGATGCCAATTGGAGAAGAAGGCGATGCGGACGGAGAAGAAGGCAGGGCTGTGCTTCCCAGTGGCTCGCCTGAAGCGACTGATGAAGGAGCAGCTTCCCCAACGCATCGGCACCGCCGGCGCCATCTACCTAGCCGCCGTCCTCGAATACCTCACAGCAGAGGTTCCCTTCCCCTCCTCTCCTCTTAGGCCTTTTCTTTCAAGCCCAATGTTCCGTGCCACTGCGGAATGGAAGGCAAGAGTGTAGGTGTGTGTAGGTGATGGAGTTGGCGGGGAATGCGGCTCGGGACAACAAAAAGGCGCGCATCAACCCGCGTCATCTCCAGCTAGCCATCAAAAACGACGATGAGATCAACAGCCTCCTCAAAGGTTGCCTTTTTTCTTCCTCCTACCCTGCTCTTCATAGATTAGAGGAGGTCCTTCATTTTCACTTTGTGCTGGGCAGAAAATTAGAAATAATAGGGAGAAAGAAATAGCTACTCAAGAAAGGAATGGAAAAAACTTAGCGAGTCTAAAAGTGTATCAGAATATCATTTTCAACGCATATTTTCGAAATTTCGGCTTCTTACGTTTGGCTTTATCAACGAAATCGTAGATTAGAGGGGTGCTAAACTAGTTATGTTCACCATAAATTATAAATCGATACAATTGTGTAGCAGTGGATTTCGTATTGGTGGGCAATTTTTGGTCCCTCGCGGCCAGCCTCGCGTAGGCCTTCTGCTTTCTCAGCATCCTCGCCATTCATTGGAGCATTGAAAAAACTACTCGTCTAAATCGCTCACAAAACCACGACGCAATCCCACATGGAGCCATCCAAAGTCTTCCGCCGGGAGGACTAGAATGTGGACTCCAACCAGGGCATCAGGCACCGCTTCACCACCATCTGCAACGGCAGCGGCGGCAAGTACAAGGACGGCGGCTTCAGCAATGGCTCCAGTCACCTCCTACACCTCGCCCTCATCCTTCCATCCACTCTCCAGCTTCAGGAAGCATTAGTGGTGATTCTAGAGCCATCCCGGGCCTAGATCACCATTTCTTTGTGGTGTGTGCTTTGAGCCTTTTGTGGGGTCTTTTGTGGTGCCTGGTGAGTTCCAGCGGAGCAACGGCCCGGCGGAGCATCTTCAGCGCCTTCCACACCCACTTCAGCGACAAGTACATGCTCAAGACGGACTCGGAGGCCTGCAACAGCGACAACACCGGTGGCAGCGGCTACAAGGGCGTCTCCTGCAGCATCGACAGCTTCCAGTCCATCCTCTCTCTCCTCATCCCTCACCTTTCGACCTCCCAACCCCGCCTCTAGCGATTTTCTTTCGCAAAAGGCACTCCCACTTTTTCCCGCCTGTCCTTCCAGAAGCTTCTCGGAGGGTGACGTCACCGCGCGCAATCCCTTCCCAAACACCCCCCAGTGCCTAGAAGTAGGTACACAAAGCCCCCCCATCAACAGCCCTCCTTAGGGCTCCAGAAACAAAGTTCCCCAAAAGGCCCTCATAAGGGCTGAAGCTCAAGTACCAGAAGAAGATGGCCGACAACGTCCAGCCCCGCAGTGCCTACCAGTACCGCGGCAACTGCGACCCGGCTTGCGAGCTGGGCAACTGGCGACGGGATCGCCGACACAGCACCAACAAGGTCCTCTGCCACAACTGCGGCACCACCGTCTGTCGCCGCGGCTTCGACGACGCCTTCACGCCCCCGGGCTCCACCAGCATGGACATCTGGAATGCCCTCCTGGAGGCCACCAACGTGGCGGTGGAGGTGCACAGGGCCCACCCACGGATCACCTGCCACACATGCCTGGACGACAACGGCGCCTACGTGAACAGCCTTTGCACCCAGCTCACAGCCCTCGGCATCTGGGAGGAGGAGGAGGGGTTCCGCGTCAACTACCAACCGGTTCTCCACCTTCACCACACTCAGGCCAGGCAGGAAGCAGAGGAAGGAGACGAGCTGGTGGGGGAGAGCGAAGAGGAGAGCGAAGAAGGAGGAGGGGAGGAGGAAAACGGAGCTGGGCCTGCCCATCACGACGAGCCCAACAGGGGACACCTGGACGGGGACGAGGAGGAGCGGCATCAGCTGCTGCTGCCTCAAGTTCCTCTTCAAGAAGCAGGAGAGCAAGGACAGCAGGGTGGACCCCTGGCGATGGGGGGCGCGGTTGGAGGGCGAGCAGAGGCACGGGCAGAGGCAGCCAGGCAGCGACGGCTGCAGGCCAAGCGGGAGCTGGAGGAGGCATGGGAGGAGCGGCGCGCGGCCGGTCTCCCCAGCCTGGACAGCAGTTTCGCCAGCTTCGGCACTGCCCGCCAGGAGGCCCCACACCGACCACGGCACCCTCCACCACCTGCACCGGCGCCTTCCGCAGCAAACGAGCTAGCAGATGCACTCCGTCCACTCATTCAAGTACACAGCGATACAATCGGGTCTCAGCACCGCTATGGCAGCCGCGAGAACCTTTCCCGCCCCAAGCTCACCAAGCTCACGCCCAACCTCACGCCCTTCGACGGGAAGGACCTGAGCAAGTACAGGCGCTGGAGGGAGGAGTTCCAGTACCTGATCGTGGACCACCCCAACCTCAATGACAACGCCAAGTTCCACTACCTCCTCAGCACCCTCCAAGGCTCTGCCCTCGCCAAGATTGCCCATCTCAGCTCAGCGGACCCAGGGGCCTGGGTGGAAGCGGACAGGATCCTGGAAGAAACGTACGGGGATGCGGATGCCTGCAAGTCCGTCCTCTACCAGAAGCTCGCCAGCCTGCGCCACTTCAAGGACCACGAGCTCAACGCCTACTACGACGAGGTGGCGGTGATCATGGCCGAGCTGAAGTGCCAGGGCGCCGGGGACCTGAACGAGGTCGTCTACCAGCTCATCCCATGCCTCCCCTACTCCGGGGGGGGGGGGGTGGGGGGGGGGGGGGGGGGGGGGGGGGGGGGGGGGGGGGGGGGGGGGGGGGGGGGGGGGGGGGGGGGGGGGGGGGGGGGGGGGGGGGGGGGGGGGGGGGGTGGGGGGGGGGGGGGGGGGGGGGGGGGGGGGGGGGGGGGGGGGGGGGGGGGGGGGGGGGGGGGGGGGGGGGGGGGGGGGGGTGGGTGGTGGGGGGCGGGGAGAGATGGAGACTCCAGCAGCCTCTCGGTGGTCCACTCGCCCTTCGGGGCAATCCTCAAGGGGCGCCTGGAGGATGGGGACTACGAGGTCACCAGCGGCTACGCCTGCGGACAGCACATCAGCTGCTTCGCCCAGACGGAGGACGAGAACCTGGCGGATGCGGTCAGCGGACTGATGAGCCTGGACACTCTCGCCTTTGACAGCAAAGAGGTGGACAAGAGGACGCTGGAGCTGTACGGGAACCTGTGCAGAGACAAGGATGGGCAGTTCATCGTTCGCCTGCCCTTCAAGGACAACGCCTCCGCACTCACCAGTGACTTCCGTGCCGCCTTCGCTAGGACCAAGAAAGTCCATGACAAGATGAGTCAGGAGGAGAGGAGGGAGTACTACCAGGAGTTCGACAAGCACCTGGAGAACGGGTTCCTGGAGGAGGTGAAAGAAGCGGCGCCGACGGGGGCCCTGGTGCATCACCTCAGCCACTTCCGCGTGGCCAAGGAGGACTCCGCTACGACCAAGATCCGACCTGTCATCAACGCCAGCGCCAAGGGGGCCAGCAGGTGCAGCCTGAACGATCTGCTGGAGACGGGCCCGGACATGCTCACCGACCTACTCAGCCTACAGCTACGCCTGCGGGTGTACAAGCACGTGTTCCTGGCGGACGTGAAGAAGGCATTCTACCAGATCCGCATCGAGGACTGCGACCGCGACACCGTCCGCATCATCCTCCCCAAGGACATCAGCCAGGATCTCTCCTCTTCAAACTTTCAAGTCTTTCGCTTCACCAGTCTCATCATGGGGTCGACGGCGAGTCCGTGGGTGCTGCTAGTGTGCATCAAGTACCTGGCAGAGGCAGAGGCAGAGCGACAGGAGGCGGGGAAGGCGAGCTACGGCATCGCGGCCAAGGACATCCGCTCCATCCCCAACGCCACCTACATGGACAATGTCCTCGGGGTCGCCGACAGCAAGGAGGAGGGAGAAGGCCATGGACTACCGCACCATCTTTGCCCAGGCCACTATGGAGCTGCGCGAGTACGCCTCAAGCACCCTAGCCCTACAGCAGCTGCACGAGTTCAAGCATGAGGGGGAGGAGATCAGAGCCCTAGGCCTCGTATGGGGGTTGAAGAGCGACGGTCTGCGCATCGTCCTGCCCAAGCTCGACAAGTACCTGGTCCAGACGGAGTTCAGCAAGCGCGACGTGCTCTCCTGCACCGCCTGCGTCTACGACACCTACAGACACCTCACACCTATCCTCCTGCAGTCCAAGCTCTTCTTCCAGCGACACGCCTTGCATCTGGCCAGCTGGGAGGAAAAGGTGGAAAAGGAGAGAGGGAAGGAGTTCGTGATACTGGTGAAGGAGATGGTGGGGCTGGGCGAGCGGGAGTTCGAGAGGAAGCTCAAGCTGGAGCGGAAGGAGCCCGTGGACTTCGTGGTCTGCACGGACGCGAGCAACGTCGCCTTCGGCTTCGTAATCTACATCAAGCAGGGTGAGGCCATCGACTTCCTCTACTCCAAAAGCCATCTCATCAGCCGCAATTCGTCCACGCGCACGACGGTGCCAAGGGCAGAGCTCTGGGGCGCTCTGGTGGGAGCGAGAGCAGCAGACAGGCTACGGGGGCTCCTGCAAGGACACCTACAAGTTCAAGCTCTCCACCTTTTCACGGACAGTCAAGTGGTCTATTGGTGGATCAAGCGGAGCGAGCGGCTGAGCCGGCCATACGAGCAGCGGAGAGTGGATGAGCTGCTGGGGTACCTGAACAAGGCCAACGTATGCTACATCTGCACCGCCGAGAACCCCGCTGACTTCGCGACAAGGCCTGTCTCTGCTCAAGACCTCCATCCTCAACACCTCTTCTACACGGGGCCCAGTTGGCTGGGAGGAGCGGTGGAGGCCTGGCTGGACGAGGCGGCCGAGCTGACAGAGCTGACAGGAGAGCTGGAGCAGGGGACGCCCAGGAGCCTGCTGGTCGGCAAGGAGAGCATGGGAGAGGGGGAGGCAGAGCAGTGTGGCTTCATCGCCTTCACGGGCACCGACTCCAAGAACTCCAACAGCCTCCCCAAGAAGAAGAAAAAGAAGGGGCTCCAGAAGGGAGCGCCCAAAATCATGCCCACAAAAGAGGCCAAAGAGCCCATAGAAGAGGCCAAAGAGCCCACAGAAGAGACCAAAGAGTCCATAAAAGAGGCACAAATAGAAAAAGAAAAAGAAGAAGGAGCAAAAGAGGCACAAAGGCCCATGGTAAATGTACTGGAGCTCTTCTCGGAAAGCAATGTCAAAAGCTACTCATTCCTCATCCGCGTGATTGCTAGAATGCGAGGGTGGGGCAGAGGAGGAGGCTTGGGGCGAGTTTCGAGTGGAGAGGCAGAGCAGGTGGAGAAGCTGGTCCTCGTCAGCCTCCAGGCCAAGCTCTCCCAGGCCCAGCTGGACTCCTACAACGCCTACTGCGGCGGGGATGGCATCATCCAGGCACGCAGATGCCTCCAGAACCTCTCCCATCTGGACCCCATCCTCCTACCCAACCACTGGCTCACTCGACTGCTGCTACGGGACTACCACGAAAAGCTGGCCCACGCCGGGGTCAACTACACTCTCAGCGCCTTCAGAGACCAGTTCTGGACGCCACACGGATGTCGGGAGACCAAGGCCGTCTGCAGCAAGTGCTTCCAGTGCAAGCAGGCCAAGGCCCGCCCCCACCCACCGCCTCAACCAGGACAGCTACTGCGCTCGCGTCTACTCATCCAACATCCACCCTTCACCTCATTCACGGCTGACCAGTTTGGCCCCATGGACATCTACGAGAAAGGGGCCAGGCTCAAGCGATGGGTTCTCGTCTGCATCTGCAACACAACATGCTGCGTCCACCTGGAGCTACTCAGAGACTACTCCGCCACAGCCATCGTCCACGCCTTCTATCGTCTTTGGAGTCTTCGGGGGATCTCAGCTGGGCAGATCTACATCGACAACAGCAAAGCCTTCGTGGGGGCAGCTGGCCTGTTGGAAAGGGAGCTCAGGGACCTGCTGGGAGGCAACGGCCTCTGCAAGTTCAGCTTCCACTTTGGCTCCATCAAAGCGCCCTGGGAACAAGGCAGCGCAGAGCGACTGGTGAGAGCTGCAAAGGAGGCACTGCGAGTGCTGGCCTGGAAGCGACGCCTGGGAGAGGAGGAGCTCCGCACTCTGCTGGCTCATCTCACCGCTGTCTTCAACGACCGCCCGCTCACTTCCGCCAGCGACGACCTCGAGGACCTCACTCCACTCCGACCTTCCAACCTGCTCCATCCTACACTCAAGCCTCTCCTTCAGCCACACCCGCCTCCAATCACCAATCAGGCTGAAGATCTCATATTGCTAGCTTCAAGTGCGCGGTTCTATGCCCAGCCTTTGATGCTCAGTTGGCGCCAATCTTCTCCCGCCCTTTCTCTGTGTGCACTCGCCCCCATGCCTCCGCTAGCCTCACTCTCTCAGTCAGTCCATCTACTTGTGCCCGAGAGGGCCTTCGGGCCCTGGAGTAAAGAGAACGCCGCCTCCCTCACCCTCCAACTACACCCCAAGCAGCCAGAAGAGCATGGAGGATGGGAGGAAGGAAGCTTCGGTGGCCGCCTTGCTCCTCGACTAGGCCAGGAAGCTCAGCGCCCGCATCCTCGCCATCCGCTCCCTCCTCGCCAGGCCCTCCTACTTCCTCTCCTCCCTCCCCAACCTCCGGCCCAGCCTCCGCCTCCACGCCCACCTCGCCCTCGTGCTCCTAAGGCCCCTCCCATCTCAGCTACTCCTCTCCCGCTCAACCCCTCCCTCTCGCAATACCTGGAGGACTAATGCCCAGCCATCCCTTCAGAAATGGAGCCCCTGCCCAGATAGCCGGACTTCCCCGCCCTCCCTGGACTCCTCTACAGCGCCTCTCCTGTGAGACAAGAGCCCCACCCTTCTCCAGCTCCGCGCTCCTTCAGCTCCGCCCCTCCGCCAGCCACTCCAAGCCCGCCAGCTCCAGTAGCAGGACAGTGGCGCCAGCCAGGATTTCGCCTCAGCCAACCTCTCCGCGGCCCAGGACCTACAAGGCGAGCTCTCCTTCCCCTCTCTCTTGCTTCCTCCCAGCTCTGGTCCATCTCCTGCCCCTCTGTGTTGCTCAGTCCAGGCCCAGTCGTTTGCTTCACGCAGCGGCCCTGAGCGCACAGCCCTCCCCTGGCTTTCCCACCCCTTCCAGAGCCCTCTCCCGCGCAAGATGGCTGCCCCCCACTCCAAATCCTCCCGCCAACCGCTGGCCCCCCTGTGTCTGCTCAGCCCAGGCCCCGCCGTTTGCTATACGCAGTGGCCCTGAGCACACAGCCCCTCCTGCTCCTTCCAGGCCCCTCTCCCACTCACAAGATGGCCGCGCCCACTTCAAACTCTCCCGCCTCGCCCCTCCTGCCACGCCTCCAGCCCCCTCCTACCCCTCGGACACCTTCGGCCCCCTCCTTCTGGCTCCCCCTCTGCGCGGATGACAGCGTTGCCCTCCATCCTCCACCTGCTCAAGCCCCCGCCTTCCGCCTCACCCTCTGCAGCCCCTCAAGCTCAGAGGTCCCTGCAGCCTCGCCTCCTCCTCTACTCCTCTCCTAGCTAGCTCCTCCTTGGCCCCCAGTTCAAGTGACGACCCTGCTGCCCGTGCACAGGCAGCATCCCTCACCCTCCGCCCTGGACACCAAGAAAGCTCAGCCCTCCTCTCACCTCACCCTCTGCAGCCCCTGGAGCTCAGAGCCCCTTCACCTCGTGCAGGATGGACATCAGGGACGTCTCCTGCTGCCTCTACAGCACCTCCGCTCAGCTGAAGAAGGCCCAGGCATGCTGCGCCGGAACCTCCGCCTATCCGACAGCCCCTGCCTACCCGCACGCCACTCAGTCTTCCGCGCACTGATGGCCTCTGCTCAGGACCAGCCTCCACTCTCCCATCCCTCTCCATCTCCGCCTCGCAATGAGCCAGCTCTCCCTCACCTGCTACCCCTGGACTGGAGCCCCAACGCGCCTCTCTCGCCTCGCCTCCCCTCCACTCTCCACTCCACCCCTGCGACTGCATGTCATCTGCCAGAAGAAGCCCCCGGAGCCACCCCAGGACTGGACGCCTCTCCCCCAACGACGCCTTGCCTGCCTCCTGCAGCCCCCGGAGCCCTGGAGCATCAGCAGACTCACCCTGGAGGACGGCCGCCCCTCGCGCCCCTCTCCACGCCCCCCGGAGCCTTGGATCCAGCAGCCCAAGCCCTTCCACTCCTCTCATCCGCCCCAACCTCTCACAGCCACCCTTGGAGCCCCTCGCCCGCCTCTCCAATCCCCCCGGAGCCTTGGATCCGGCAGCCAGGAACCTTCCACTTCTCACAGCCACCCTTGGAGCCCCTCGCCCGCCTCTCCAATCCCCCCGGAGCCTTGGATCCGGCAGCCAGGAACCTTCCACTCCTCTCAGCCGCCCCTGGAGCCCCTCGCTTGCCTTGCCTAGCCCCCCGGAGTGTCTCAAGCTGCTCGCGAGTCTGGACGCATCTCCTGCAGCCCCTCGCCCGCCTCTCCAAGCCCCCAAGCCTTGGTTCGAGCAGGCCACAGCTGCCGCCACTCTTCCCATCTGCCCAGCCATCCGCGCCCTCTGCCGGAACCCTCCTCCTCGCCCGCTCTCATCACCCCGCCTGCAGAAGCCTCCTTCTCGCGCCAGCCCTGCAGCCCCAGAGCCCCTTCTTCTCCTGCTGGCAGACCCCCGGAGTCTCAGAGCGCCTACCAGAGGAGGCCTGACAGCAACACCTCTTCTACGCCTCTCCAGCTACTCGCCTCCTCCACCCTCACACCCCCCAGAGCCCTGGAGCGCCAAGTTCCACTCCCTTCTTCACCAGCCTGGCCCCTCCGCGCCTTCACCACCAAGAGCCTGGACGCCCCTTCCCTCCCGCCTCCAACGCAGCTCCCTCTCAACCTCAACACACTTCTCACCACCTTCCTCGCTCTCCTCCTGCCCCTGCAGCAGCCTCCTCCTCTCACCAGCCCTGCAGCCCCTGGAGCCTTCTTCCAACTCTCCCCCCCCCCCCCGGCCAGTCCCTGTAGTGTCATGCCTCTCTGGAGCCCTTCGCCAGCCTCTCTCCACTCCTCTCTACTCCGCCAAGAGCCAGAAGGATCAGTGCCCTCACCTCCCCCGGAGCCCTGTACCAGCTGCTAAGCCGTCTACTGCTCAGCCCCAAAGCGCCAGACTGGACCTGCAATCCCTGCAACTTCGCCCACTCCACCTCCTCCATCTTCTCTCGCGACCCCCACCTCTGGCCAGCCGGACAGCTGCTTCACCCAACCCACACCCAGCTCCCTCCTGCAACCTCGCCACCCTCGCCCTCCAGCTCCTCTCTCACACCCCCCGGAGCCCTGGACCAGCTGCTGATTCACCTACCGCCCAGCCCCAAAGCACCAGGGTGGTCCTGCAATCCCTGCGACTTCATCTCTCCCAAGCTCGCCATCCGCCTGTGCCCTTGCCACCTCCTCCACCTCGCCTCCTCCTACCTGCATCCAGTGCAGCACTAGGAGGACTCCCGGGGCCCCACTCACTCTCTCCTCGCCTTCGCAAGGCCTCAAGCCCCGCAAGTGCTTCTGGGTCAATGTCTAGGCTCGCCTAGATATACCCCTCCTATCCGGTGGTCCTTTTCTGCCTCTGGCCAGAGTTTTGCGATGAGAATTGGCAGTGTTCGGGCTAGTGGACGTGGCGCTGGTCTCCGCAGGCTTTGCCTCCAGTGCCTCCCACGACTTCACCTCCAACCTCATCCTGCGCCCTCTGCCTCTCAACTCCCACTCCGCTTCTCTCCTCCGCTCTCCGCCTGCCCTCCGCGGCCAAGTCTCCTACACCCACTCTCTCTCTCTCCATCCACAACCCTTCCAGCCTTTCCCTCCACTTTTCATTGTGTTGAGTGTGATTGGCTTCAGTTCTATAGTAGGCAGTCATTCATTTGACCTAGCCCTGATTCTCCCTCTTGCTCTCTCTGCAACCCCTCGCGGCTCTCGATTCTCCTACACCCCACACTCCTCTCGCCTGCACCCTCTCTCTCCACACTTCCAATCCTTCCTCCTACATCCGCAATCGGTGATCATTCTTTTTGCTGCTCAAAAAGACCCCCGGAGGTTCTGAAGATCTCGTATTGCTAGCTTCAAGTGCGCGGTTCTATGCCCAGCCTTTGATGCTCAGTTGGCGCCAATCTTCTCCCGCCCTTTCTCTGTGTGCACTCGCCCCCATGCCTCCGC
Organism: Ptycholaimellus sp. GST1_10; assembly: GCA_030248095.1. Taxonomy (NCBI): domain Eukaryota; kingdom Metazoa; phylum Nematoda; class Chromadorea; order Chromadorida; family Chromadoridae; genus Ptycholaimellus; species Ptycholaimellus sp. GST1_10. The sequence goes on along the minus strand of JASANA010007959.1, from coordinate 28,120 downwards.
TAGCCTCACTCTCTCAGTCAGTCCATCTACTTGTGCCCGAGAGGGCCTTCGGGCCCTGGAGTAAAGAGAACGCCGCCTCCCTCACCCTCCAACTACACCCCAAGCAGCCAGAAGAGCATGGAGGATGGGAGGAAGGAAGCTTCGGTGGCCGCCTTGCTCCTCGACTAGGCCAGGAAGCTCAGCGCCCGCATCCTCGCCATCCGCTCCCTCCTCGCCAGGCCCTCCTACTTCCTCTCCTCCCTCCCCAACCTCCGGCCCAGCCTCCGCCTCCACGCCCGCCTCGCCCTCGTGCTCCTAAGGCCCCTCCCATCTCAGCTACTCCTCTCCCGCTCAACCCCTCCCTCTCGCAATACCTGGAGGACTAATGCCCAGCCATCCCTTCACAGGCCAAGGCCCTCCGTCGGCGCCTACATCTTCAAGTACAAGCTCTAGAGGAGGCCAAGGGGTGATGGACTTGTGAGTACCTGGACTACCTGCGGGAGCGGGACGCAAGGGGGAGGGGGAGGAAGGGGCGAGTGCAGTGGACCTGTGGGAGTTGGGAGGCTGCTTCTTGGGGGCGGGACGACCGGCGAGCTTCCGCCGCAGCTTGGCACTGCGAGCTTTCTTCATGCTTTCAATTGGAAGCCGAATTGCAATCAAATGCCATAAAACTCGAAAAAAAAGTTTCAATGTCTAAAAAGGGATCGGTATCGTTTTGAAGGAAAGAAGTTGTATTGCTGCGTCTGTAAGCGTTTTGCAATGCTAGTCACCCGTTTCTGACATTGCAACTGCGCAGTTTTCATACTGGCATCCATCAAGCAAGCAGAGCAGAAGCTCACAAACGAGCTGATCAAACATTGTTTTTGTCATGTTGTGATTTTCTCAGTAGATCGTAACAAATAATCTGGCAACTGGCAGGACAGTGCAAATTGGTCGCTCCAATAAAATAGCAGACTAAAACTCACCCTGCACATTGAGCAAGGATGCTGGGTGAACGGAACAATGCGTCTTGGAAAAGGGTCGCAGTTTGAGGTACAAATGAAGCTGAGGTTATCACATGCCAGAATAGGCAGGTCCCCCGCCGCCCTCCGGGCAGACCCAGTTGATGTTGCCGGTGGGGTCCTTGATGTCGCAGGTCTTGCAGTGGATGCAGTTCTGGGCGTTGATCTGTAGTCGCTGCTCCCCTGCAGAACTGCCCTCCGCCTCCACGTACTCGTAGACCCCGGCTGGGCAGAATCGAGCCTCCGGGCCCCCGAACATCGGCAGGTTCACGCTCTCTTCAAGCCCAGTTGCTTTTTGCTCTTTTCTTATCAAAAGCAGCCCTTCGGGGTAGAAGATAGGCATATAAGGGCAGGAGTTGACAAAAAAGTGATAGAAGGGAAAAATGTGATTGTAGAAGATGAGAGGTAAAAAGCTAGACAAGAAGGAGAAGGAAAAAAAAGAATCTCCAAACCACCTACTTATCTAAAGCAGGCCTACGGGAATGAACGAGAGGGATTTGTGAGGCAAGAGTTGAAAGGAAATATGGTAGAAATGGAAAAGGGTGAATATGAGAGGTAGAAAAAGAGGGAGAGGGAAAGAAAAGCAACCGGGCTTGGTGTCGTCGAGTAGGGTGAGATGGGCGGGCTGGTCGCCCTCGTGGTTGGTGCCGGTGAGGGCGACGGAGGAGAGGAGGTCGAAGGTCAGCTTCCCGTCCGGCTTGGGGTACTCTATGGGCTCGTACTCGCTTGCCTTCCCCGTTTTCCTATGGTCCGCTCCTTCAAGCCTTTCCTCGCCTATCCTCATTCTGAGCAGAAGAAGTGGAGTCCGAAACCCCCATGGGACAGGGTCCAGGGCTCCTTGCCGCGGCCGAATATGTAGAAGAGGCCGGTGTAGGCAAAGCCGCCGTAGAGGCCCAGAGCGGAGTTGAAGGAGGGCCGCACGTTGCGCGCTTTCTTGAGGTCCGCCCACACGAAGCTCCCTTCCACTTTTTCTGGGAAGCTGATCGGGTAGAGGCCTCAAAAAATCCAGTTTTTATTGCGTATTCAAAAAATAATAAAATAAAATAATAAAACGAGCTTAAAATAATTGAAAACATAAATAAGCCTTAAAATAAATAAAATAAAATTGCTCGTTTTGGGGACCAAACATCCTGGAAACCTTTGGTAGCAGACGCTTCCTCTTTCTGGATGGCCTCCACTGCAGCCTCAGCACCCAGCATGCCAGTCTTCATGGCGTAGTGGACGCCCTTCAGCTTCGGCACGTTCAGGAAACCAGCAGTGCAGCCCACCAAACACCCGCCCGGGAATGCCAGCTGAGGTATGCTCTGCAACTAGGCCTCATTCGAACCAACAAAAAGAATATGGCGAAATAAAAAGAATAAAAAGAGAATGAAGCAATAAAGAAAAGGATGAATGGACTTGTCAGAATAGGAGCAGAAAGAATGAACCTGGAAGCCGCCTTCATTGAGCGCTCTGGCCCCATAGCCAATGCGCTCGCCGCCTTCTAGCTGCTTGCGGATGGCAGGGTGCAGTTTGAACCTCTGCAACTGATCAGATGGCGCATGACAGCTTCAGGGGCGAGATATGAACCTGGAGCTCCTTGAAAGGATTGAGGTGCGGGTTTTTGTAGTCCAGAGCGATGACAACGCCGAGTGAGACGAGTCGCTGGTCTCCATCCTGCAGGTGGTAGATCCAGGAGCCGCCATAGGTCGCCTTATTCTGCACCCGTCTCTAGTCAGCCTTTAGAGCTGGCCACTATTCTGGCTCAAACCATAGGATAGCCAGCTGCATGGTGCACGTAGCCGGGTCGATGCACCTCCTCCGGGACCTCCCACAGCTCCTGAAAGAAGCAGTACTCAAACAAAGACGAACAGCCTAGGGAATTGCACCTTGAGACCGATAGCAAAGGACATGGGCTCGCACTTCTGGCGCAGGTCCAGCTTCTGGCTCAGCATCTTCGTGAGGTGGCCGCGGCAGCCCTCAGCAAAGATCGTCACCTCAATGTCCCCTCCACGTTCACCTGAGGCCAGGCTTTTGGGAGGCAGCAGGCAAAACCTTGGAACGGAGCTCCATGCCCCTCTCAAAGGTGTCCTTGGGGGCGCCGTCCTTGGCGATGCCGACGTCGTTGGTGGCGACGCCCACCACGCTCCCGTCCGCCTCGTCGTAGAGGACCTCAGAGCCCGCGTAGCCCGCGTACACCTCCACTCCCATCGATTCTGCCTGCTCCCCCAGCCACTTCACCACCTTGCCCAGCCTGCAGTCAAGTATTAGGAGCGCAGTCCTTTGCAAAAGCAACCCATCAAATGCCTATTATGCGGGTTGTAAATATGTCATGTAAATGATATGATGAAACAATCTCACTCCATGCTGCAGTCTCCAACCACTTCATTCAATCCTAGATCATCTGAGGCAATGATGTGAGCTGCCAACCGAACGATATAGTTGCCGTGGTTCTGCATGGGGAAGCCGGGGAAGATGGGAATCTTGAGCTCGGACTTGGGCGTGAGGATGCCGAAGCCTTCCGAGGTCACTGCCTGCGTCACAGGACTCTGCAAGAGCAGCAGATGGAGGATGAATAAGAAGGGCATGAGGGCGACTGACGTCCATCTCCTTCCAGTCGGGCAGGAGCTGGTTCAGGGAGGTTGGGTCAATCACCGCGCCGGATAGAGTATGTGCCCCAGGCTCAGCGGCCTTCTCCAGCAGTGCCACTCGCAACTCTCGCCCTAGCTCTGCCTGTAGTCACTGGGCACGTCAAAGGAGAATACCGTGAAAGGGAAGAGAGGGGATTTTTTCGATCAATTTTGAAGTGATGTAAATCAAGATCTGCTCAATATTTTTTGCATTTTTTGCCCTTAGTTGACGGATCAAATGGATTAAAACACAAACAGTTGTTGCAATTTTTGTGCCATGTACTTCTTTTCACTACATAAAACTACCATTGTGGAGCATAATTGAAAAAATATTTTTGACCGCGGAGCGGCCCGAAGGGCCGCTCCGCGGTCTATAGAGGTTACTGAACTTTTGTCCTCATGTGTATGTATATATATATATCTGGAAATGCTGGGAACGGGCGAATTCTCAACGGATTGGGACAAACTTTTTTTTTCCTGAAAGGTAATGCAATTTTAGGAAGATCTGGAGGGGTAGACCTGGTTTCCGAGCATATGAAACATTACTTATTTGGGTAGAAAGGTTTAAACATTGCAATATACAGTTTTTGCGCTGTAGCACCTGTAATCTTGAGAATTGCACAGACAACTTGAGTTTTTTTGTTCACAAGTCGTATATAACGATTCCAAATCTGTGCTTACTTTTGAAAATCATTGAAAAACCACAGACTTACTTTCTTGAGTGACAAACTTTCACGCATGGCAATGTCATCAATAATTAGTAACACCTGAACGGCTAAGAATTGCACTAAAGACTTGAGTTTTTTTGTTCACAAGTCGTATTTAGCGATTCCAAATCTGTGCTTACTTTTAAAAATGGTTGAGAAACCACAGACTTACTTTCTTGAGTGACTAACTTTCATGCACGACAATGTCATCATTAATCAGTAACATCTGAATGGCTAAGAATTGAACAGAGGACTTGAGTTTTTTTGTTCACAAGTCATATATAGCGATTCCAAATATGTGCTTACTTTCAAAAATGGTTGAGAAACCACAGACTTGCTCTTAGCACTGACAAAATTCCATGCATTCATATTGTAAGCGTAGAGGTGGTGCGCTCCGCGGTCACCTATTGCGCTTTGCGCCATATACTTGTTTTTAATTTTTGATAGGTCCTCGATTATAACTCTCTTAATGAATAAGCGAATAAGTGGCCCCCAGGAGGAAGAAGAAAAGGATGAGTCTGAACCTCCAGCTGTTTGGCGCGTATGGCGGCGGACATGCCTGCGGGGCCGCCGCCAACAATTACAATGTCGTACTCCTCCACATGCCGACTCATGTCCACATCTGCAGCCCATTTGGTCCAAAGTCTCGCCCGGGGTCCGCTAATTTAACTCTAGTTGGTAACTGGGAACGTTTTTGAGCTTCTAAATGCTACAGCTCTGCTGAAGCTGCATTGCTCACCATTCTGTTTAGTGAGTGAAAAAATGTGATGTGTTTTGATGTGATTTAGTGATAACTGAAGCTTGGGTAGTAAATAGGGAGTCTTCAGAGGTTTCGTTCAAAAATTATATAGAGGGAACCTTTCCATCTGGGATCCTGCTCCCTGGGCTTGACGGTGTAGTGTGTGGTGGTCCAGTGCTGGCTGGCTGCTGAGGACAGAACCCGCCCGCTTCGAACGAGCAGGGGTCGGGATAGGTGCATGATTGACTGCAATGGATCAGCTGATCCTTGGACTCAAGGAGGTCGGTGTTGTGATATGGAGGCTCCCTCCCGCGTGTGTGTGGCAAAACAGAACATCAGCACTGCCCCTCAATCAGCCTTGCCCCAGCCCAGACCAGCACTGGCCTTCTTTCGCGCAGTTTTTAGCAGCTGATTTGCATGCTGTTTCTGCTTGCTTCAAGTGCAAGTTATCGTTCGGGTGACCCAATTTAGAACTTTAGTGCAGACAATAAATTAAGTAGGATGGAGTCAGAAGTATGAATTTGGCCAGATGAAAAGTGAATAGGTGATGTTTCTTTGATGATCTCAAGCTGGTGCTGGACTACCGGTCCTTCAAGGAAACTAAGCCAAGACCGGCCTACTGTAGTCCGGCCCGGAATGAAGAGTGAAAGGGAAAACGGGGGACTTCTAACCGAGGTGGAATGCGCAGATGAAAGGGGCGGGCCGATGCGGCAGAGGGGTGGAGCTAAGCCGAAAGAGGGGGGACAGGGGGGTGTTGCGAGGACTGGTTAAAGGGGGGGGGGGGGTGCGCTGAAGCCCTTGCTTGGCACACAAACTAGGCGAACACTCTAGTGGGCATCCCCCCATAGACCCCAGCCCTGTCACCCCTGCCCTGTCATCCTCCGCAAGAGTGCAAGTTGAGGCCGCCAGTGTCAGCCATGGCCTAGTGATGGAGCAGACTGGAGGTGTGGGCCTGACCCTGGTGCTGGCCACCATCGCCTTCTTCCGCCTCCTACGAGGGCTGCTGGGGCAGACGGGGGTGCCGAGCGCCGTGGGGCAGAAGGGGGACGAGTTCCGCGTCTTCCGCTACCGCAACCTCGTCGTATCCGCACACCACGCCGCCATTACGGGAGCCTGGGCTGCGGCTGTGTTGGCAATTCTTTTTTTTGAGGACCTCTTGTATTGCTCTGGCTTTGGCTAAGTTTGAAGCTTGTTTGGTAGGGTGATTTGGATGGATAGGGTAGTTAGGAAAAGCAGCGGATGTAGGGGCGGCTGGTGAAAGTTTTCGGACGATGTGGAAATGCCTGGTGACAGAAAATCGATGAGGAAGGCAGGAAAGGGCGGTTTTTACGAAAACACGGTGGAAACGAAGAGAACCGCCTTTGCAATGCATGTGGGGTTTCCACGGGGGCTGACTTCTCCCCTTTCCAGCTAACCTAGGGGTCTAGCTGAAAAAAAGGGTGTGCCGAAAATAGGCGAAACTTGCGGAAGACAAATGCCATTGTAACATTACACTGACTGCGATATTATTGGGCAATAAAATGAAGGGGCTATTGATGGGTGCACCTGTTGCCTAAGAGGGAGCATATTTCAGGTGCATAATATACCGGGAGGAAATGCGGGACAATTTCCTGCGCTTCACCAACTGGCCGACCTACGGCCTTGTTTGCTTCTCCACAGGTTCTGCTTCAATCATTTTCTACTGTGAGGAGGCCTTATGTGGAGACCAAACTTTGAAGACTTATGGCTCCAGCCCAAAAAAACTAGAAATATTAAATTTTTGTTTTTGAGTGATGACACTAAAATGAAAATTTCTCCAGTTTGGCTATTTAAAACAATCTGCAAATTTATGCCCAAAATAGGCAGGATTGTGTCTACTTTCAGTAAAAATGCCAACTCTCTAGCTTCTGATGGTCTGGAGCAGTTAGTCTTCAAAGTCAGGTGTTCGCATAAGACCCCCCCCCCCTGCATTCCAATTCCAACAGCTCAAAAACAGGCCCCATTTGAAGGCTACTTTCTCTACGACACCTTGGACATCCTTCTGGCGGGAAGGATGCGCGAAAAGTGGGACATACTCGTCCACCACGGCGCTGTTACAACCCTTCATGGTTTGGTGCAAACTGGACGGAGCAATGAGGGAGCCTTTGCAGATCCTAGGCTCCGCGGCCTACACAGTGGGTGCAGTGGACTGCATCGGCTATCACGCCGTGGCCATGCTCATCGAGATCAACACCCTCTTCCTGCACTCCAGAAAACTGCTTCAGGTATGGCCTCTTTGCCTCAAATGGATTTCCCTTCTGGACAGATATTTGTTTGAGGACTCAAATGGACTGATATTAGTTTGAGGACTTCAATGGACTGAAATTGTTTTGAGGTGAGCGGTGTGCTGGGGAGCAGTTGGGTGGTGCGCGTGAATCGATGGCTGAACCTGAGCACCTTCGTGGTCTTTCGCTTCATACCCCTGGGTCTGCTGGTGCAGGCTGCCTGGATAGAGGCTGTAAGGCTTTTTATGGCCCCTTTCCTCTTCATCCTAGGCCCTCTGCCTCCTCCCATCTCCTTATCGCTGCCGGAACAGCCTCTTCAAGCTCGCCGGCTATTGTCTTTAGAGGAGAGCAGGAAAGCCTAGCACGGGGCTTTTCGCTCTCAAAATTGAAGCAGTCCTTTTGAACGGGTTCCTTAATTGGTTGACTCATTTTTAGATGCAATTTTCCTGATGGAATGCTTGAAAACAGACGATTTTAAGCTATGTTATAATTTCGTGTAATTACAGTCTCATTTAAGAAAAACAATTTCACTGTATAAAAATTTTGACTTTTAAAATCCCATCTTTAAACGATGGAACGAATGGTACAAAAATTTTACTCATGACCCCAGATTTTCAACTTTTTAAATGAACTCTAAATCCCAGGCCTAATGCAATGGAACGAAGGGTAAAAAAAATTATGCTCATGGGTCCAAATTATTCTCACTTTCTTGGAAAAGAAACCCTTTCAAATGTCCAGGCCCGACTGCCTCCGGCCTTCCTGAGCTTCTTCAGCGGGGCCATGCTCATCCTGTGCGTGGTGAACGTGATCCTCTTCTGGCGCCTCATTCGAGCCGACGTGAAGTGGCTCCGCAGCTCTGCCGCCACCCTCACCCGGCTAGTCCTCCCTCCTCCTCCCAGCCACCAATTGACAGCCTCTGTCCCCTTGAAGAGGCCATTCGAAGACGGAGAGTCTGGGCGGCGTCTGCGGCTCCCTCAACCTCTTCGAGGACAACCCCGGCGAGATCTCATACGCCGACCTTCGCACTGCACCCACGCTTATCTCATTCTCACACTCCAACGGCCAGGCTCGCAGGAGGAAGCAGCTGGACTGAATGGGAGGAGCGGAAAAAACTCACAGTTGGCCCGCTTCACTTCCAGACTTTTGTCTGGCCTTCTCTGCTGCAGAGTTTTTGAAGATAGGTTAGCTAAATTGATGAGCAGCTTTTTTATGCTTCCATTTTGATGTGCGATGTGAGCACGCTTATGATCTGCATTCCTACAATCTGGCTAGCTACACTTTGAAGCAGCATTGTGCTAACATTCAGCTTCCATGCTTTCCTTCCATGACATTTGGTGAGGATCTACAGACGCTTGTTGGCATTTTGACATAATTTGTTCTGAAAGGCTACGTTTGTGATGTTTTCAAGATCTTTTATCTGATGAATGAATCTGTCGCTCTGTGATAGCATCCATTAGCATACTCTATTTACATTCTTGCTTTGCTGGCTCACTTGCATTTGCCTCGGGTGCGCGAATGTTTTCAGAAATCCCCAAAAGCTGACCCCTTTGCAGAGACAGCCACTGGACCAGAATCCTGAGTACAAACAGACGGAAAGGAGAGCAGCACCAAGAAGGCAGGGGGCTGAGAGGAAGGGGAAGGGTCTGGGAGGCATTGGGTAGGTACGAGGAGGGTTGTGGCTGGAGGAGGGAGGAGAAAAGAGGCCTCCATTGAAGCCGATGTCAGCTGGGGCGGGCAGTGTTGCTGGGGCAACAGGCCAGGGGCACAGCCGACCTCCATCCATGGCAGACGGCAATCAATTGACGGTTGAGGCTATGCACCCGGAAGAGCCCGCCATCGTCCACTACCCCAAGGTTTTTCCGGCTTCCTGGTCAATCTGGGGCACCAAATCTGGCTTTGACCTGGACTTAGGTTTAGGCTGAGGCTTAGGATCAGACTTAGTCTTAGGCACAGCCTACTAGAAACTGCGTAGGCTTCGCTTGCGAAGCCTTAAAGCTGGACTCAAACATGACCAATTAGTAGAATTCCTCATTGTAAATAAAATACCGGCTTCGCTTCAACAAAGATTAAGTGAGCGGAAGCGGGAGCGGATTAGAACAAAGAGCGGAATTGTGCCTTTGAAGTCTGAGGCGAGGCGGAAGTGCTCGTTCCGGCCAAAGGACTTCAGCTCGGATGTGTTGGAGCTGGCCGAGAGGCGATCCAAAGGCGACAATTGCGATCGGTTTTTTCTGCCAAGCAGTTTTAACTCTAATGGGCCATGAAATGTCTTGTGATTGAAGAACGCTGACGGGGAAGGTGATTCTGATCGGGGACGTGGGCGTAGGAAAGACGTCGATTCTGAATCGGTGTTTTTGTCGGTTTGGGGAAAAAGTTGCCTTGTCAAGGATTTGTTGCAGATTCTGCAACAACGCTTTCACCTGCGACTACAAAGCGACGATTGGTGTGGACTTTGAAGTGGAGCAGTTTCGCATTCTAGACTGCCCTTTTCATCTGGAAATGTTATCATTTCATCCTCTTTTCTTTTCACGTTTGAAGTTAGCTGACCCATTAGGGCTGCACTTTTTCACTCATTTTTACGGAGCTTCGTTTTTGTCACATTAGGGCTTCCTTCGATGCAAAGAACATTTACTCTACATTTCTTTTAGGACTAAGAAGCATAAAATCAGATTAGGACTAATTTGAAATGGTTTCAGTATAAAGTCTAAATTGGTATAATAAACCTACATGTACACGAACTCGTAAAACCGGCAGATTAGCATAATCATTGATCAAAAATTCAGAAGTAAGAGGATGCAGGCTAACACAAACACAGTGCAAACATAGAGAAGTGCAAACAATCAGCATTTTGTGACTGAATTAAAAAGCATTAAAAAAATTTCAAAATATTTTTAAAATTAATTAATAAGCCTCCAAAAACCTTTCCAAAGACCTCTCCAAAAACCTTCCAACTGTACAAAAGTTTCAGCTGGGACACGGCAGGGCAGGAGAAGTTTCGCAGCCTGGCCGCCGCCTACTACCGCGGTGCTCGAGGTTGCTCTGGCAGCCCCTATGGGGATCGGAGAGCAGTCCTGGATTTGCAGCCATCCTGGTGGCCTTTGAGCTGGGTGATGAGGGCAGTCTCAGGTCCGCCCCCGACTGGGCAGCAGAGGCGCGCCAGGCCAATAGGAGGACAGACATTCCCGTATTTCTCGTCGGCACCAAGCTCGACCGATGCGTTTGTCATCTTCCCGCTCTCCTTCCATCCTGAACAAATTTTCACCCTAAGTAGCAATCTTTTCAGCCATCTTTTGCTGACCTTTGCTTCATTTCGTATTTGGCTTTATATCATATTCAAATTAAATTCAAATTCATTCAACTTATTTGTTAAGGCTTTTCTGAGGGTTGTTCAAACTATTTTTGCCGTATTTTTAGGTCGGGCATGAAAGTGTGGCCAAAGAGGCCGGCTGCAAGATGGGCGAGCTGATGGGCTGCGAGTTTTGGGCCACTTCCTCTGCCACCGGTTTCCCGCCCAGTTTCTCACATCACCACTGCTCACCTCAGCATTTGCACAGGGTACAATGTCTGCGAGCTGTTCCACCGGGTGGCAGCCACCGTCTTTCAGGATGTCATCCTGTTCCCTGTGGAGTGCAAGTTTCTGCAATGTTAGCTCCATCCATACCTTTAATCAGGCCTCTAGAGCTCTGAATCATAGCGCCATCTAATTGGTTTTCGCTTTTGCCACAGTAGTAGATCAGAATGCAGTTGCAGCTTTGGCCGGGGATGAGGGCGGGGAAGAGAGGAAGAAATCGCCTTGTTCTTGCTCCTCCTGAACTAGGCCTGTTTTCAATGACTTCAATGTACTTTTGTCCCCTGGAACACAGGTGGTTGGCTTGCATTAATCTAACTGAAAGGCTTGATTAGGGAAACATTTGTCCCATTATATGTCCTGAAGGTGTATAAAGTTACTAATGCAAAAATGGCCCAAATCTTTGAATTTCAAACTTGGCACTTCTTTCACGTTAAAACAATAGAATAATTTTTTAAGAAGCATGCGTAAGACCAAAATTTTAGCGCCTTATCAGTTTACCGCACTGAAGCCAATTTAGGCGTCCTTGAAGATATACAACTAAGGCTTCTAAACCCAAATCAGAAAATAGTCCCTATCGAATCGATGGCATTTGCTGATTTTTATTAGCAGCACTTGGTATGGTTTGAAAATGATTCGACAAGCAGGATGTGACCTTTTCCTTTCCGCATTTGGAGCAATAACGCCATAATAGGCTAAGGCTAAAGATTGAGCTGTTGCACTTAAACTGGGCGGATGCTTTGAACATCCCTGAATGCTGTGATGTTTTCTTCCTCTTCCTTCAACGCTTTCTAATCTGGCGTCATAGCATCTATATTATAGGAAGCCCTTCACTTTGATGAAACCCCCACACAGGTATGCATGTTTTTCGAGGTCCTAATATGCTAAGACTGCGGTAATAGCGTTTAGCAGCAAAAGCACGCGAATTTCATTTAAGAGCATTGTCGCATACTTTCATTTATTTGTCTCAATTTCTCATTACTCAAATTTTTGCTTTATCAATTAAGTCCCAGCGGTTGCTAGAGCAGCAAAATGGCTCGCCTCAGTGTCTGGCTGATTGGTTTCTTGCTGCTGACCGCTGTCTGCCAAAGTTCCGCGAACAGGGCGGAATATATACGGAAAAAAGGGATCCTCGCGGATGCAAAAACCGAGAAGGTTCGCCGAAGACTCACCGCCGGAACTGGAGAGAGAGACAGGAGCATTTGGCAGATGCTGCAGCTGTGGCGTCAGCGTATGCGACTTTGGCTCCCGCATCAACTGAGCAGCAACGACCAACGAAAACGACTTCCCGCCTCGGTTCCTGTCCTTATTTAAAAACACCAAAAACAACGGTCCCTTTTCGTTCCAGGGCATTTCAAAGAAAACGCCTGGCCAAGCTACTGAACAGATCGGATATTAGAAACCCTCCCTCCCAGTTCTCTGCCCCTAATATCAGCTTTTGGCCAGTGGTGATTTCTGAAGACGCTGTCTAGAATGCTCCAGGGCTTTGCCGGAAGCTGTGCCATGGGCGAAAGGATGTGAAAAGTGGGGGGTCATTGCATCCAGGCAACCTACTATCACTTCTGGTATGGGATGAGCTAGGCGGAGGGAAAGGATCAGGGAGAGAGGGCCAGGCGGCAGCGCAGACGGCATTCCAAGCTCGCACCGCAAGCTTCCTTGCACTCTCGCGTTTTTACTGCCTCCCTTGATTCTTCTTCATCTCTTCAAAAATCCACCGTAAAAATAATTTGTTTTTGTCATGCAGCCACTCTTGAGCAAGGGCGGATAATGTTTTTAGGTTCGAGGGGAGAAATTTAGGTGAAATTATAATAAATTATTTTTAAGTGCATCAAAAATGCCAATTTTGACAAATCCGTTGGAGACTAAACTTCCTCATTTCCCCTTAATATTCCCCCTGCTCTTGAGACTCGACATTAGGAAATTCGTTTTTACAAAATTTGAATGCTTTATTGCTTTATTTGAATTTTGAATACTGCACTCATAAACTCCACCCTCCCCCCTCCCCAATTACACTGAAAGACAAAGGAACAACGCTAGCCTGGGCAAGGTCTGGAGGGTGTTTGCGGCTGGTTCCAGATACTGCCTACAAAACAAAGCGGAATTAGAGATTTAAAGATGAGTGAGCGAATTAGTTGGAAGCCTTTTGCGAACGTAGCTGGTGCAGCAGCGAGCACAGAAGAAGTCCGGCGCCCCCCAGCAGCCCACACAGCCACACTCTCCCTCCACCTCCTCCCAGCCACCCGCCAACACCAGCAGCAGACACCAGCCCGCGCTTCTCATAGCTCCTGCCAACCTTTTTTCGGCTGTTATTCTGGACTGCAACCCTTGAGGCAGGATGAAGGATCTAGATTTGCTTTTATGGATCAGAAAGGCGAGGAGGTGGGGCTCAGGAAACGAAAAATGAGCCTCCAGCATTCAGCGGCCTATGAGAGCAGAAAAGGCAAGGAGCCTAAGGCTTTCAACACGCCGAGGCAACAAGATCACGCATTTATCCTCTGCAAAAATATGGAGTCAGTTTTGCAACTTAATGATCATGAAAAACGAGAAAAGTATGCCATAAATTCTCGGTTTCACTAGCAGGCCACATGCATGCATTGGACAGCCTTTCAAAACCATCCTCCAGTCTTTTCTGAGAACAGAACATGCATGGCAACTGATTGCTCTGCTCTTCTTTATGGCATATACTACTTCTATTCTCCTTATTCGCCTTCGTATTTGTTAGGCAAACATCATTTTGCCCAAAAAAAATATAAAAAATTACAGAATAAACTGAAAAAATGGAAAATAATGGAGAAAACAAATGCTTAGCTCAAGGCTACGCTCAGCGCTAGCCATAATCGGTGCCGTACGGTTCCCAATGCATGACAATAAGCTCACTCATTCATAAATTAATCTAGTCATCTTTCCAAATAGCACTCCTGCGAGCTCATGAAATGGAAAAGGCTCCCGCAATGAACTGAAGCACGATTGTCTGGCCAGTCAGCCTCAATTGAGAAATAGAGAAGATGCAAAATGTGAAGCTGGAATATTGAGGAGGACAGGGAAGTGATTTGCGGCCAAGGGGCATTAGCATCAGCGACGATCAAGGCCCACTTCAGCCCTAATAGCATTAGCAGGCCATTTGAGGCAAATTTCCTTCCGCAAAAAAAGTCCGATTGGATGTCAGCTCTTTTGTAGCCCACCTACTGGCTTCCCTTTATCCGCTGAAGAGGCTTTTGAGGGGGCGAGCCAGTGATAAATTGTCCACTGATCAATGAGCGGTCCGGTGTCTGAATTGTCCGCCCACACGGACATTACTCATCCACCTCTCCTCCATATTCCCTCCACTGGGTCCACTTTGATCTGGAGCAGAATCTTTCACAGCAATCCATCACCTCTGTACTTGCATCAAAGCAGCAGCTAATCACGACAGCACTGGTTGAAAGGGGGGGGGGGCGAATTGGCAGGGCCACTCTACGCTTGGCAGGTGTGCACAGAGCACCGCAAAGGACAAGAATGCAGACAGATCGTCTCCATAGCTGGTGATGCCACTATCACAGGAGTCTGGTGGGCAGTAGGAGGAGGGTGATGGCGTAGATGAGGAGGGAAGTGGGAGAAGAGGAGGGAGGAGAGGCAGAGTGAGTTCTGAGCGTGCGAGCGCTCTCATCCTCCAGGCAGATGCGCTGGGCGCGGTCGATGAGGATTTCCTGGGAGTCGAGAAAACTGGCGGGAACAGTGAATTGAACGCAGCTGCGCACCAGGTACCAGGCGTCTGGTCTGATCCCGCTTTCCACTACCTTGAAACAACCAAACTAAATGGAGACGTTTAGTTTCTAGTAAGAGCTTTCTTTGGCCATTTCAATCGAACATGTTTCAGAAGCAAAGGTAGGTGACGATGTTTGGATTTGATGACAATAGGTCTGACAAAAACTTCGGTGTCCATAATATTTTAAGGTTATTTAAGAATTGTTTTTAAGAGTTGTTTTTTAACCATACACTTCCATTTCAATTACCCAATCATTACCGACGTTTGGTTTGGTTTCTAGTAATTGTTCTCTTGCGCCATTTCAAGCAATAATGTTTCATCGCTAGAGGTCACTGACGATGTTTGTTTTTGACGACAATAACGGAAACGGGAGCACATAATATTTGAAAATTTTAAAGGACGTATTTTCATGCTTTTTTCATTCAAAGTTCACGCCACTGCCAAATAAAAATAAAAATAATCATTTAAAAACAATTGCATATTTCTAGCGGCAATATTATTGAACCATCATATTCATTACGATAATTTGAGCCAATATAAAAGGGAAAAACTGTTCACCTGACTGAAGTTGAGGCCGGGGCGAAGAGGGAGGGTGGCCTTGTGCACAATGCTGGCATTGCGTGCCTGATCGTGGACACTAAGCTGAAGCTCAGCACCAGGGAAGGGAAACCGCTCCCCCACCAGCACCAGCAATGTCAGCGACTCATTGCCCACATTCACCATCATCCTCTGCACCATCACCATCCTCACCAATTCTCCTTCACAGCTTCAGAGTAGACCTGCAGCCAGATGGCAGTGCACTGGGGGTGCCAGTGGCTGGAGCAGAGGCGTTCCAGACTGCACGAGCGGCATTCCTGCCCCTCCTCATCCCGATCAAAGCAGAGGGCGTACCAGGAGTTGGGCACCAGTCGATTCTGGCAAAACATCCTATCCATTCTGTAATGGACGATTATGCCAGCTTTGGTATAGCATCATCCTGGTATCATGGAGGTGAAGTATTATTCTCAGTGCTGGCATCATCCATGATTCTATAAAGTGTGGGGAGCGAAGATCTTGAGAATATAAGAATGTTTGTTTTATTAAAATATTTTCCTGCTCCATGATTCTATCCCTGTCCTTGTCTGTTCTCCTAGCATAAGCGCACAAACCTGGCTCTGCTCAGCCCGCTGGCCTGGGTAGAGGGAGCCGGAAGAGGACAGCTCCATCTGACGAATGAATTGATGACTTAGGGGGATGATGGAAAAGAGAGAGGATGTAGAGAGCATCTTGGGGCATGAGGCGAACAATGCGTCCACGGTTGTGGCGACAGCTGAGTCCCAGGCGCTCTGGGACGTAGCCCTGGCTGACGCTGCCGTCCGAGCAGGAGGAGACCACGAACTCGCTGCCTGGCAGGCTGAGATCATCTGCCTTCAAAATGTCCTTCTTTTTGTAATCGCTTACTTCAGCACGTTTTGAGCTATATATTTGAAAAATGTCAAAAATAACATTTATAGGGACAAACTACTTCATGCTTCAATGCTTCAAATTACTTCATAGACTTTTAAAGAAAAGTTTTTTTAGTGGTTTGACTGAAAGCTGCATAATTATTGTAGGTCTGTATCTGCTTTCAGCACTGAAGACATGCCTTCAAGTATGAGGATGGGTTAGTTCAATTAATTTTTTCCTGGTCAATTATGCCGTGATTGCCAAATTTATGCGACTCAATAGGTTTCACAGCGAGCCAGTCAGACACAAAGGCCGTGTTCAAATCCATCCAGCCCCGTTTTCCACACCCCGGGCCATGCCAGCTGGCCCAAAGCGCGCAATCCAGCCCAATCGCCTGTTCCTACTGCCCCCACAAGGCCCTCTCACGTACGCCACTCCGTCATCACTCCCTCCTCCACCACCCCAGCCTTCAGCCCAAGGTATGCCCCCCATTCACAGACGCAGAAAATAGCAGGAAATAGCCTGCAGATGGTGAGCCAGAAGAATGCGCTGCTGGAAAGGATGCAGGGGATCTTCGCGAACACCTTTCGCTCTGCAGCCCAGCCCCAGCACTGCCCCAACCTCAACCTGGCCCTGATTCTTTTTGCGCCGCCCTTCTCCTCTAATCTCTTCTAGCAGCCTCTGAACTGAAAGGCGTCGGGCTTCCTGGACGCGCAAAATAGGCTGGAAAATACGGCTGGCGAGGAGCAAGCGCCCCAGGCAGGTAGGTGGAAGATTGAAGGAAGAGGCGGGGCAGGGCGAGGAGGTGGTGGCGGAGAGGGAGGCAGGAGAGGAGTTGGAGGCAGGGAAGACGGGAGAGGCGGGAGAAGGAGGCGAGGCTGAGGCTGAAAGAGGCGTGAAAGGCGGGTAGGAGCCGGCTGGTGGGAAGAAGCGACACCAAGAACTTCTCCACTCCCGGCAGCCTCAAGCGCCACCAAAAAGCAGTCCATGACAAGCCCCACCCACACATCTGCAGCATCTGCTCCCGCAGCTTCGCCGAGTCCCACAACCTCAAGCAGCATCACCTCTCCGTTCACGACAAGCTCCGCCCGTACGCTTGCAACATCTACTTTAAGAAATTCGCTGACCCCTCCAACCTCATCGCGCACAAGAAGAGCGTCCATGACAAGCTCCGCCCATACACCTGCACAAGCTGCTCCAAGAAATTCACGCATCCCACCAGCTTGCGCAAGCACAAGAAGGCCATCCATGAAAACTCGCGCCCACACGTCTAATTTGTCTGATCCAAGGCATTTTCCAAGCTGTCTACCCTGAAGACGCATATGCGCACAATCCATGTCGCTAATTAGCCCCTTGATTTTTGTTTTCCCTTCTATTTTCATGTTTACTTTTAGCGAAATTTTGATTTTTTGCAGCATTGTTTCAATTCGAATATCGAAATTTTGCTTATCAGTCACAAAAATTGGATTGCGCTTTTGCTAGTTGTCCAAACCAATATTGACGAATTTTCGAAATAAATCGCCAAGCCTAGCACAGAGCCAACCGGTTAAAAGTATAACATACACTGAATACCCATGACCTCAGCAATCTCTACAGATGCAAAAATCAAAAACATAATCATTGTTAATAAATTAAAAATGAAATTTTCGTTCCTATGAAATTAATCAAAACACTAATTTTTGAAGTAAAGTAATTGTTGAAGCAATTTTCGAGTTTTCCAGACAACAATGTTTGCTATACTGAAAAACCATTCAGAAACATCTACCCAAAAACCACATTGCATTGCCACATTACTAATAAACCAATATTTCATCTTACCTGCCCCATCCATTTATCCCCAGTATTGCTCAAAAAAGGCCCAACTGGAACGGAGTCGATGGACGGCGGACGCTGCAGCTGCCAGTCGGGCAGGAGGCGGGCGGCCCAGACCCTCCGTAGTCCACAGCACAGCTGGAGGTCCCAGCCCAGGGACGGCGTGAGAAAGGAGTGCACATTCCAGGCCAGCTCCCTCTCGCAGCTCCCCCAGCCCAGCACCAGCCCCAATTGCCCCACCAAAAGCGCCAGCGCAGCCCGCATCCTCTCCTGCCTCTTCCCTCTTTAGCCCCCTTCCATCCTGCAACTGTCTGCCATTTTCGATTGCGCCCACGCCATTCCCCAGGAATACCTCATTCCCTTCCACAGGCCATCCATCCTGCAACTCTCTGCCTTGGAGCCTCCGGACGCCTACAGCTGACTGATTTGCTGCTCCCCTGCCAAGCCTAAGCAGGCATTGATTATGCAGAACGGGTGGCCTGTGGAGGGGGGGTGTTCCAGGGGAATGGCGCGCGAGCAATCGGACTGGGTGGGCGGTAAGAGGGGCGTGTAGGAAAAAGCAGGGGGCAAAAGGAGGGACAGGGAAAGGAAGGCAAGGAATGCTCTGCGGACGGCCTGTATCGCCTTACGTAGACAGCCTCTCTCGCGCCCTCCCTATATCCAGCCGCTAGCCCTGGCCACTTATCCTTTCCCTACCCTCCAACCTCTCCCCTTACTCTCCCTCTCTCTACGCCCCCCACCCCCACATCCCTCAGTCGCAATAGCTAGGGCGGATGATGAAGGCCGTCTGGGGGGCAGGGGCGGCTAGCCAGGAGGGAGGGGGTAGCCGGGAGATTGGCATGCGGAGTGCCTAATGGAACGGCATTATCCCCCTCCTGCTCCAGCCTCGCGCTAATAAAAAGGAGACTTCCCCTGCTGGCCCCCCTCTGGTGCAAGGGGAAGCGGAAGGGGAAAGTTGCACGCGCGTAGGGCTTTGATGCTGGCTAATAGGTGTCTGGACAGGGTAGAGAGAGACATGTGTGGGGGGGAGAAAGAGAGTGGCAGTGAATGCACTCGGCGGCCACAACACGGCCTGGGCACACAATCTCATTCCCTCTGCCCCCGCCACCACCACTCCCGCCACCTCCACCCCCCAACCTCCTACGGGTATTAGAGGAGCCCCAAGCCACATCATCAACTGTCAATCGATGCTCTGCACTGTCGGGGAGAGGTCTCTGAGATTGAAGGCATGAAGCTGGAAGTGGAGGAGGGGTGGAGGAGGATCCTGTACGTATCCTCTCTGAGAGGGAGCCTTGTGAGTGGTTGGTCTGAGGAGAGGGCGATGTGTGAGGGGAGGGAACCAGTTTCCAGGGGAGGGCAGAGCCGGGGACTGTTGGATAGGGAAAGGTCGTGCAGGACTCTCCTTCCTTCAGACCACAGCTCTGGAAATCCAATTACTCGCCACTGTCCCTGCCTGCTGTGGCAAGCTTTAGGCTGGGAGTTGGTGTTGGGAGGGCAAGGTGGAAGAAGGTTGACTGTTTGGCTAGGCGGGGGGAGGTTTGGGGGGGGAAGGTAAAGTGGGTGAAAAGGGAATAAGCCGTCGCTGAATAATGCAGCATCTCAGCACGCCATCTCCAGGCCGCACGCGCCCAATTTTACGCCCCCCACCCTCCTCCATCTAGGCTGGCGCTAATGCATTCTCGGCAGTTCGGTCTTGGATGATATTCGTGGTCAGAAAAAATGAGAGGAACAAAAAACAATTTAATTTATGGGCGTGAGCTTTGAAGATGAAAAGTAAATTGTAAATGCGAATGGCAAAGCATGAAGCAAGACAGAAGGCTGGAAAAGCCTCCCCTTATTGCCGGATAGTTTGAAAGGCAGAGAACATGACGCAGCGTTTGAAGCAGATTCTGTGGAAAACGTCAAAGAATTAGTGCAAATCTTGTAGTGAGCAAAAGAGGGGTGTCTGGAAGCAAGGGTGGTGGGGTGAAAGTGTCAGAACGTGAGGATGAAGTAGACTGGCATTGAGAACCCAACATCTATGACAGCATTTGCCACGTCCTTTCCTTTACTTTCTTTCCCTTCTTTTACTCCTTGTCATTTTACTTTACTTTCTTTCCCTTCTTTTTTTCTGAAAAGGTTCAATAAGTTCAGAAAAAAACTGCCTCGAATCGAAAGCAATATGATTTCTTTTCAATAAGCAAGGATAGAAAATAGCACTTGCTTAGCGCATGCTAAATCACAAACCTATAAAATGTCAGTAACGCATACGATCAACATATTTTTTGCACAAACTTTGTTTTCCCGTTTTTTTGCTAACACTTATGGTGAAGTCTTAGATTTATTTTTAGTTTTTCAAGGTGCACAGAACAAATCTTTGTCGTTTTTGAAATTCCTTCAAATTAAAAGTGCAAAAAAGCGCCCTAAAAATTTTGCTCGCTATTTAAAGTCAAAGGTCAATTTTTGGTCGTGGATATTTACATTGTAGAAGGGGGAGGGGTATCAGGGGCAAGGAATTGTAGGTATTTCAATGACAGGTTCCCCCGCTGTCAGCAAGGCTACCTCAACCCCACTCTTCCCATCGATGGCCATTCTTTGCACCTGAGAGCCGCCCTTCTGCAAATATGATGCACCGCCAGCTGTTCCTATTGCTTACAGACGGATTAGGCTACCGCTCTGTTTTTGCTGCGCAAATATTTCGCTTCCATTGCTAGGCTTCTGATTTATAGCAACGAACGACAAGAATTGGTTCCAGACTGAACAATGGACCAATTCTCTGTGCTGGATGATGAGAATGTAGATGAGGAGGAGGAGGAGGAGAATATTTCACTGGAGCGTCCTGCTAACTCAATCGTATTTAGCAGTTTTGAGCAGGTTAATTTCCGTTGCAGCATTCAATGATCTATTTTATTATTTAAAGTAAATGATTAAAGTAAATCTTCTTGACCTTGACAGGAACTGGAAGTTTTCAGGCGCTGAAAGTGGCCGGTTCCTTTGGCTCTTATCAAATAGGATTCGTCCTCTGTGTTCAGCTAACGGTTACATAAAGCTTCCTACCATAATCACGCATTGCTTTGGTGGTTTGAGGTGCTGCTGACCTGTGGGAACTTCGCTTTCATGAGCTATGCCACCTACAAGCCGAAAGTGAGCTGCATACGCAATGAGACGGAGGGAAGTAAACAGCACACCACTCACACCTCTATCCTTGTCCTGGACAAGGAGCACCATGATCTCTTTTGCAACCTCTACAACAACGGCTCTTGCTCAGAAATCAAGTTTTCATTTATTTTACCAATCTTGCGTAGGGACAAAGCGTCATTGGTTTGACAGATGGGAAGCCCCTTTCGGTACGATCATTGAGGAGTGGGAGCTAATCTGTGACAAGGATTGGATCCCGGAGACCATCAACAGCTGTCAAATGGCTGGCACCGTCTTTGCCATCTTCTTCAGTGGGATATGCGCCGATTTTCTTGGTTCTTCCAACAGTGTCTTGTCTCCATTGCTACAAATAATAAGTCTAAAGGGAGAAAACGGGTGTTTCTGGCCACCCTGGTCATCATGTACGCGTCGCTGGTCCTCTCAACCTTGGTCCACAATCCATTGCACTTCGCGGTCATCCGATTTTTCATTGGTAAGAGGGACCTAACTGGTGTGTGTATGACTGGGCTGGCATGGATGATGTTTGAGGGGGCATGCTGGCAGCCTCTTCTGTGACCAACTTCGTCTGGGGCATGGAGCTGACGGATCAGAAGCACAACGTCATCGTCAACTGCGCCCAGCTGTGGCACTTTGCCTACATGGCTTCCGCGGGTTATGCTTCATTTCCCTTCAAGCTTCAGCTACTTGCCGCAAAACGCCCCTCAGCGTCACTATACTGACAACCTAATCTTTAAACTAAGCCTAAGCGCACGCCTTTTGGAAAAAAATATGATTTGCGGCAAGTACCTGAAATACTTCATTTGTTTGTTACTTTTCATCTTTAGCAAAAGTTTTGGCGTTTTCAATTTGTGAAAAGACGCGGAAAACCGAAAAAATACTTCTACAGGTCTGGCCTACGTCTTCGACGACTGGCGCAGCTACACCTGGTCCATCGTCGTGCTCTGCTCACCTCTTCTCATCCTCTACCACTGCTACGGGGAGTCGCCTCGTTGGCTCATACACCAAGGTACTCCCCCCTTCCCTCTTCTTATCCAAAAGGCAACAAAATGTCCGCACAGGCCGCATGGCCGAGGCAGCTGCCCACCTGGAGAAGATAGCGCGCAAGAATCGGCCCCTCGGCCAGGCTCCCTCCTTCAGCTCCGCCCACCTAGACTCCATCCCTCGTCAGGATGAATCCGCGGCCGGCTGCTTCCTCTCGTAGGCACCCTACTCTCAGTCCTTGAAGTTCCTATTGCTGAGAGGAATGTCAGGAATGTCTGCCAACTGTTCGCCACTAAACAGCTGGCGATGTTCACGCTGACGCTGCTGCTGACCTTCTGCGCCTCCGCAGCGGCAGCCATGGCCTACATCTTCGAAGTCTCCGAGATGACTGGTCCGTTTCACAATTCCTCCACACCCCTCTTGCTGTCTGCTATTTGGTAATAAGAACATATTAACACCCTGCCTTTTTGTAACACCCCTTATTCTCGCTTTGGCTTAGTTTTTAGCTTAGGCTTAGAGTAAGCATCATGTTTAGGCTTAGGCTCAGTGCTTAGATAGACATAGCACACTAAAATTTGAAAAATCTTACCAAATGCTTGCCTGGCGAGCCTGTTAATAAATGGCAGGTTACAAAAAGATCTATTTGCCATTTGCCTGAGTCATGAGGATTCACAATGGACGCCCCATGGAGGCCACCCGAGCCTCAAATTCCTGCTGTACGGTCTGGGACGGATGTGGATCCCGTTCGCCATCTTCGCACTGGACAGGTGGTGGCCGTCCTTTGGGCGGCGAGCGATGCTGCTCTGGCCCATGGCTGCGGTGACGCTCTGCTACCTGGTCGTCGCCGCCACCAACACCGTCCAGCCCAATGAGTCGGTTTGGGACTGCATTTGGGAGGAGGGGCATAATTTTGCAATATTCGGGGCCCAAAAAGGTGGACATGTTTTCATCCAATCGACTTGGGCTTTTGGGACAATAAGCTGCTGTATGCCATTTATTGTGCAAAAGCAGAAGCCAATCGGATCAATTTATGTCCACCTTTTGGGGCCCTGAGAGAGGAGGAGGAGAGATGCAGGTGACAACGGGTGGTCTGTTTGTGGGCGCAGTGCTGGTGAACTTCAACTGGGTGGCGCTGGGCCAGTTCAACACGGAGCTCTACCCGACGCCACTCCGGAACACTGCAACAGCTTTCACGGGCATCCTGGACCCCTTCACGGGCATCATCATGCCGCAGCTCATCTACCTTCAGAAGTACCCAATCATATTTGCAATCAATCTCAGGGGGATTCAAATATTAGTAGTCCAATGGGACAGGACAAGGGGTTGCTATCTTATAACATTACTGTCCCTTGTCCTGTCCCATGGGATTATTAACGTTTGAATCGCCTTCTGGAATCGCGTTTTCTGCGACAAGTTGTCTCCGGGATGAATTCAATGAATGCGAAAATAAAAGCCAAATGAGCAGCAAGTCTCCTACTCCAGGTTCTACCTTCAGAAGTAGGCCTCAGTTGTCGATTTTAAGCCGGGATTTCTGAGACATCATTTTCTCCGGGATGAAATTTAGGTTACAAGAAGTGTGTCAGGTGAAACTGGGAGTCTGATTGCAGGTACTGGATCTCGCTGCCGTTCATCTTCGTGGCGGTGACCTGCGTTCTGGCCTCCACCGCTGCCTACTTGATTCTCCCGGAGACCAAAGGGCATCCGCTTCCGGAAACAGCCGAGGACATGCGACACCTCCGACTCCACTATCACAACCTCAGCTGTTGCCAAGTGCCTGGCTTTCCTTTTCACTCTCTCCTTTCTGAGACAAAGTGGGAGAATTTGGCAAATATTTGAAAATTGGCGAAATTCCGATGGGAGAAAAGAAAATTGGCCAAAGATGGAAGAACTGCAGGGAAAGCTGAAGCGAGGAGTAAGCGTAAGCCAGTGCTGTGGAGAGGATGAGCCCTTGATGGATGCTGTGCAGTTTGACGTTCTCGATGACTAGCAAATTTTCGGAAGGCGTCGATATTTATGCCAAACTTTCATTCATTAAATTTCTTTATTTATATTTATATATATTTTATTTTTTTTTGGCTTTTTTTGATCTGGCAGCTAATCTGGCTCGTGTGCTTCGTCTGTGATTTACGTCGCGCTAAGGCGCGATTGGTTGTGCAAAGTTTTAGTAAATCTGAAATGTATTTATTACTGGATTGGACAGAGCCCCGGCGCCCCCATAACAGAACTGGGCACAAAGTGGAAAGATTGAGTCAAAACTGAAATCACAGACAAGCAGTAAAATCACAGCCTTTGAGCAATGTGTGAAGATGGCCAAGCTGCTAGGTAACTTCTAGGTAAATTTAGTTCTATAAACTGTACTCCACTCTCTTGAGCTCCACAGGCCGTTTTCCTACAAATGCAATAGGTTTGCTAGCAACTCATAAATGCAATCAGTAAGTTTACTATTTCTTGATTTTCACAGAAATTGCTAGCTAAAGTACGCAATTATTGCTCGCCTAATCCAGCGAGAGGAGAAGAGGAGCGAGAGGCATTTCTAGATCCTAAGAGTGAATAGAAAAGTGTCATTACTCTATTTCACGGTCATTTGGTGCAAAAGGGAGAAATCTAAGCAGAAATCTGCCTGTTGTCCAGAAACTTTGCAAAACTCAAATGAGCAACCCTACCAAGCACCAAGCACCAAGACAAGGCCTAACCTGAACATTGCTGTGATCCTTGTACCACTTGAAAGTGGCATCGTGAGCAGGCCTGTCCCAGGCCGGCCCATAGTCCGCCGCCAGAAAAGCATCCACCTCGCAAGGTACCCACACCATCTCACCCGCACGGTCCAGCACAGACACGCTCCAGCGGAGGATAGCTCCATCTGCAGTGGACTTTGTTGGGTCGATTGAACGAGGAGAGCGGAAGAGATGAGAATAACTTGAGCTTCTGCTTCTTCCAGACGATCATGCCGCCACAGTTACCTTGGCCTCCGGGTAGAGGAAGACGTCCACCTTCTTGTTCCCTGCCACGTGCACGGAGAGCTCCAGCGAGTCCTCTGGCTGAAGCCATGCTTGAGCTGATGGCACAATCGCGTATGATCAGATAGGCGAAATGGAAAAGATGGCTTATAAGCTATTTTTAAGAAGTTGGAGAAATTTTAAGAAGAGGCCTATTTGAAGAAATGAGCTATATTTAAGAAGTTGGAGAAAAAACAGGGGCACCTTGCCAAGGATCCAGTAGAGCTTGGCCCGAGTGTCCTTGATGAGAGCAGCTCGAGCTGGGGACTGACTCAGAGGCCCAAGCGACCATATCCAGATCGGTGGTGTAGGGAATGATGCCGCACTCTCGTCGCCAGCCCAGCAAAGTTCCGCCCAGCAGAAGGGCCTGCATGTTATGCGACCACAACAGCTCCCGCACATACATAGCTGCTACTGTTCCTTTCATCTTCATCCCTTGCTCCGGCTAGCGATCAAGTCAGAGAAAAACTGTTATGTATAATTATTATATAGAAAAGCACCAAAATATTGTTATTAAAACATTATTTGAAAAATTGGAAAATTATGAACAGAAAAAGCCAGTCAAATGTGAGAAAACATAATTCCAACCGTGACAACGGAGTCAGGGAGGTAGGGCGGTTTTTCGTAGCAACTGAGGATGTGCGGCTCGGAATTGTCGAGCAAGGGTCTGATTGCAGCTGCGCAGCTCAGAGGAGGCCAGCGCTCTTCTGAACAGCTTACAGAGGCCGCGGTATCCAAAGACGCCCCTCTGATGGACTCCTCTCCAGCTCAAACCTGCCAGTTGAAAACATGTTTTGGTTAGATAAATTGATTTAAAATTTTATTTTATTTATTACAAAATCTTACATAATTTGTGTTCAATCGGGACAAATGAAACAAGCAAGTTTTGAAACATGTTATAGTCCAAAAAAACCTGGTTTGAAAAAATTATTTTATTTTTTTAATTTTTTATTACAAAGTCTTCGCTAATTTGTCAAATTGAATTTATCAATTTGACAAACTCAATTGCCGGGTCGACAAGTAACTGAAAATTACGCTGGTATGAGACGCTCCACGGGAGCCTGGGCAGAGCTGAGAGCGGCCGTGAAGGCCCAGTAGCTGCCGTGGTCCACAATCGGGACTACATTCTGCCATCCCCTTCACCGGTCTGCTCCCGTTCCCTGCCTGCAGTTAGCATTTTGTCTTCAAAACCCCTCTTATCCACTCCCACTGTAAGCTCACCAGAGGGCAGGAGGTGAACTGGCCCCAGGAGACTGTCCGGCTGAGCCTGACAGGAGATGTTGCCCTCGAAGCAGTCCAGCAGAGCTGAGTCCCAGGGGTATCAGTTTGAGCCTCGCAGTTTTCCGACTGATTGTCGCCTCAAGATTCGGATTTATGTCACACACAAATCTGTGCCTCTTGGAATTGCAAGGGCACCTTTGAATAAGAAAAAGTTGACTGGAAGGAGATCGGTAGAAGAGCAGCAGTGCAAGGCAGCAAAGACCGAGGCAGACTGACAGCCGTTTGCCCATCTCCAGCCTTCAAAGCAGCCAGATTGGCACACCTGTTTGGGCGCACTTCTTTTGTGGAATAGGATGGGAAAAGAGACCGTTTATTGAGCCGCAGCCTTGGGCACAATACTCTCTCTTTTAGTGGGCTATCTTCTCGTAGATGCGTAAAATGGCAGGATAGGTTGGCAAATATTAATCATCAAGCTATTCGCCCATGCATGACTAAGTTATTGCTCCTCTATCTGCCTTGAAGAGGCTGCCTCTTAGATCCCAAAACATTCTGTCTAAACTGAGGTTGTACTGCCTTAGTTTGCAGAATGGGTAGTGGATAAAAAAGCAGGCAACTTGAGAGGCTTGTGCAGTCTGAACCTGAACTATGCAAACAAAAGTTTATCACCCACTACACCAGTTTTTGGCACTACGATTTCTTTTTCTTTGCTATCTGTACTAGCTATCGACTCAACTGCATTTCTAAATCAAGCCTAGGGCCTTTATGAGAGTAAAAAGAAGTTGTGAAGTTTGAATAGAATCCAAATCTAGTTACTGAACCAGTGATTAGTTTTTTGCCCACATTTTTTTCTCTTTTTCTGCCCAAATTGCGTCAATCTAAACGTGCTGCGAACCATGAAGTGAAAAGAAGTTGGGAAGAAGAAAGAGAATCCAAATCTAGTTACTGAACCATCCATTGGCTTCTCTGCCCCCGCTATTTTTTCACTTGCCAACCCAAATTGCGTCAAGCTAGACGCTCATTCTACCGCCAAGCATGAACTGAAAAGTCAAGACTCACTCATGGGAGCTTTGGCGAGCTACTGCTGTCCAAGACGGGCCTCTGCAGCAAGTGGATGGTGGCAGTAGAGTAAAAAGTAGTGCATACCCCTTCTTCTCTGCTCCATGAGGCCTGGGCTCATTAGGCTGCAAGCTGGCCTGGAGTATGTATCAGGGGCTTGCCCCAGAAGTGCCTGAGCCCAGTGTAAACTCCTACGCGCCCACCCTAAGACCCACGCGCATCTGCTCACTCTTCCGCCCCAACCCTCACTTTCCTGTCGCCACCATACATGCGGTTATCTTTGGTCTACGCTGACGCGAAGGTTTGATAAGAAGGACACACTGACCAGGGGAGAGAGAGTAAGAGAAGGCATCCTGAAGATTGGAAGTGATCAAGCTTTAGTGGCTCATAAAAGACGCCCGAAGCTTAGCAGAGGCGAGACACAGGGGGCTGAGTGTAAGCTGAGAAGAGGCTGTGGGATAGTAGGGGGAAGGTTGCATGCGCCCTGGAAAGGGGAGAAGAGAGTGAGGAAGGGGGGCCTGGAAGGAGAGGACGTGAGGGGTAGAGAAAGGAGTGAGGCCTGGAATGGGAGGGAGAGAGAGGGCCCGTGCGGAACCTGGGGAGTTCCCATCCGGGAAGGGGCGCCAGTGGGAAGGGCAGAAGAGGACTTCGATTTTAGCCCCTTCCTCCGCCCCCCCCCCCCCCCCCCCCTCGCGCCAGTGTGCCGTCTCTGGCGCTTCTTCCGTGGGCGCTTATTAGACCAGCCCCTCTCAGCCTCTTCCCGAGAGGGGCCTCCTCGGAGCTCTCACAACTGCTACAGGCTAATGGCGCGCCCTTTAGAGCAAGTGGGCAGTCCGTTTGGAGGGGGGTTATCTGCGGAATGAAGGGCAAGGCAACTCTAGGCAGCTCAGATATTTGCATTCC
>JASANA010007958.1:0-15672 GCA_030248095.1 Ptycholaimellus sp. GST1_10 | reverse complement strand
GCAGTAGGTGTCCGGGAGCTACGCGGTCTTCAAGGACGGGCAGAAGGAGGAGGGCGCAGGTCTTCTCGGCAGCCCCCTTGCGGACGGCGTTGCTGTCGGAGCACACGCAGAGGGCGAAGGCCTCGAAGGCGTTGCGCTCTCAGTTGACGCTGTCCACGAAGTAGTCCTTCTGGCCATAGGCAAGCAGGCTGGGGTTGCAGATGGCCGGCAGGGCGCAGAGGCCGCAGTGGATGCAGTCCACCAGGCTGTGCCAAATGAGACCGCTGTCAATCATCGAAGAGTAGGCGTCGATTCTGAATCGGTTCCGCCAATTGTCTTCCAGTTCCTTGCGCTGAGATTCATCTAATCATAAAGATTAGTAAATCTAGATGGGCGAAGTCGAAAGAAGGTGGCCGATTCTGAATCGGGCTGGTCTTCTCCAGCGATGCTCGAAAGATTACAAATCTGAAAGGATTTTGTAAACGGTGATTTCCGGTGAAGATTGCAGCAGGCAGCAGTGAGTTTGAAAACTGATCGAAGCCAATTTTGAAACTCTATCAGCAGACGCAAAGATTCCGTTGCTGGCCAGTGGCTGCAGGGAATTTGAGAATCCATTCAAGGATAATGAAATTGCCGTCAACGGTGCTTGTGTAGATAGCAGGAAAACAACTTTTCAGTTAGTTTTTGATGCTCAAGCAGCGAAGTTGATTCGGTGCCGACGCGGACTGGGGCTGGTAGCGGAGCACTTTGAAAACTGACAAGAGCCAATTTTTCAAAGTCCAGCTGCAAAGTCGTTCGGAGCTGGTAGGCTAGCAGCGGTAGAGAATTATCAAAATCCGTTGAACAGGATGGTGAAAATCCGTCGCATGCCTTGCTTTCTCCAAGATGGCATGAAAAGAAACTTTTCAGTTAATTTTCAATGCCCTGCAGCAAAGTCGAATTTGGTCGTGATCGTCGGCGTAGAACAATTTCACAAAGTCCATAAGGATAGAGTGAAATCATTGAAGCGGGTTGGTAGTTGAAGAGGAACTTTTCAGTTTGCTTCTGGACCTGTCGCAGTGAAGTATGGTGGCACTGACGTTGGCTGAGATCATTGATGACGTCGGTTGACGTAGAGAGTTTTGCAATATCCACTCAAGGATAGTATGAAACTTGGAGCTGCAATGTTGCTGATGAAGATCAGACATTGAAAATAGACTTGAAAGTCAATTTTCAATTCCTTGCAGCGTAGTTGCAGGTGCCGCCCGATCGGAGTCTCAAGGCCGTCTCTGGCTGAGTGAAGTCTGGGCGCTGCAGGTGATTCTGTCTGGCAGCGAAGCAAAGGCTGGCATTGCAGGCTGGTCTCGATTTGCTGTCCTGTCTGGTCTGGTGGATCGGTGACTGGAGCCGTTGACTCGAAAGCTGGCTGTTAGAAGGCGGCTCGATCAAAGGCTGGAGTCGCCGAAAGGGTGCTGGAGGCGGAAGTTGGGCTGGGCATTGTAGAGGTGGTCGGTTGTAGGGTACAGCTGAGCAACCTAGCTCTCTGTTCTACCAAACGCTGTGGTGAATGGAGCAGAACGTAGTGAGGGTCTCTTTCATTATTGCTCCGAAGGAGGAAAAGTGGGGGAATTGGGAGCAGGTTAAGGACAGAATGGATGCAGGCACGGCTCGGCCCACCGCACCAGCTCAAGGTCAACGAAACTGGCTAGGGAAACGTCACATATGTTATAACATAGGGTCATTTTCGTAGTTACCATCAAACATTACCATGAAGTCCTAACGGGGACAGCCCTCTGGAAGAAAACTAAACTACTGTCCTAGACCAAAAATTAAAGCTGGTTTCAAAAATCACAATTGTTTGCATGCTAACCCAAAATTTTTGGGTGAAATCGAGTTTTTTTTGCTGAAATTTTTTTTCTCATTTTCGCGTTTTTTCATTTTTTTGAGCGTTTTACATCGCAAACAAGTATATGGCACAAAGCGCAATAGGTGACCGCGGAGCACTTACACCTTCACATGTAGCAAAATCCAAAAATCAAGGAAAAGTTCTGCTGTGAAAGTGATCATTGCATCTCAAAAGAAAATTCCTGTGGTTTCTCAACCATTTTCAAAAGTAAGCACAGATTTGGAATCGTTATATACGACTTGTGAACAAAAAAACTCAAGTCTTCTGTGCAATTATCAGCCGTTCAGCAGCTACTAATTATTGATGATATTGTCAGGCATGAAAGTTTGTCACTCAAGAGGGCAAGTCTGTGGTTTCTCAACAATTTTCAAAAAGTAAGCACAGATTTGGAATCGTTATATACGAATTGTGAAACAAAAAACTCAAGTCTTTTGTGGTAATTCTCAAGATTAAAGGAGCTACGGCGCAAAAACTGTGTATTGCAATTTTCAAGCCTTTCTACCCAAAAAAGTAATGTTTCAAGTGCTCGGAAACCGGGTCTATCCCTCCAGATCTTCGTAAAATTGCATTACCTTTCAGGGAAAAAAGTGTGTCCAGATCTGTTGAGAATTCGCCCATTCCCAGCATTTCCAGATACAGATATATATATATATATATATATATATATATATATATATATATATACATATATATATATATATATATATATATATATATATATATATATGTATATATGTATATATGTATATAAATAATATAAGGACAGTTCTGTAACCTCTACAGACCGCGGAGCGGCCCTTCGGTCGTCTCTGCGGCTCAGAAATTTTCTAGGTTGTTAATCATTCAGCAAACACAACTCTTCCTGTACACTAAACTTTAAAAATCTATATCTTTTAAAAACAATAAGTTAGTAAAAGTTTGAAAATTTGGTGTGAAAGTTGGTCCAACCCTCCTCGGTTTACATAAAAATTTGCGGCTCAGATTCCATTAGATAGAACTTGAGAAAA
The DNA here is from genome assembly GCA_030248095.1 of Ptycholaimellus sp. GST1_10. Taxonomy (NCBI): domain Eukaryota; kingdom Metazoa; phylum Nematoda; class Chromadorea; order Chromadorida; family Chromadoridae; genus Ptycholaimellus; species Ptycholaimellus sp. GST1_10. The sequence continues at coordinate 12,801 of JASANA010007958.1, read as the reverse complement.
ATTTTACTTTTTGTAAGGTCACTCAAAAATCGATGTACCGCGACAGTGAAATTTTTTTTCACCTGATTTTGAGGCTTGATTTCTCGACCCCATCAAGTCCGTTTGGGCCAAAAAATTTCACACAATCTCGTTTGAAGTGTCTCTTAACTTACATAAAAATTTTTTTGTCTCTCTGAGGTGGAAACAGCCTCTTCCGAGTACACCACACTTTTCTCTTTTCCTATGGTCTAGCGGCCAAGTCCAGCTGGAAAATTCTATGAAATCATAGAAAAAAGAAAAGGGTTGTTTCACTTCAAAGGCTGCACCTCCAGAAGGCACCTAGAAAGACAAAAATTTACGCGAGGCTTAAAAACACGAGACCCTAATTGGTTTTGGGGCCCAAACGGTTTTGAGTTGGGTCGAGCAGCGAAGCCTCAAAATCAGGTGAAAAAAATTCAGTTGCGTTGCATCGATTTTTGAGTGATCTTAGGTTCTACTGTTTCTCCAGTTCTACTTAAACTGAATTTAGTTGGAAAAAGAAGTCCACGAAAATCGAAGGAGTGTTCTGGAATCTACTTTCATACCAATTTTCAACTTGCTAACTTATTGGGGCTGGAGAAATAAATTTTTAAAGTTAGGTGTACGGAAAACACCCTTTCCCCTGTATTTTAATAAGTTTTGTTTATTATTTATTTATTTATCTGATAAAGTCTTAAATAAATATATCTGGTACCATCGGCAAGCCAAATGTGGGCCTCTTTTCAAATTTTTTATTGTTTGTTATATTTTTAGTTAAAATTTTATTGGATAAGAAATAAATAAGAAATAAAAATAGACTTATTAAAAAAATATTACAACAAGTATATGGCGCAAAGCGCAATAGGTGACCGCGGAGTGCTTACACCTTCACATGTAGCAAAATCCAAAAATTAAGGAAAATTCCTGCTGTGAGGGTGAACATCTCAAAAGGAAAAGTCTGTGGTTTCTCAACCATTTTTGAATCGTTATATACGACTTGTGAACAAAAAAACTCAAGTTGTCTGTTCAATTATCAGCCGTTCATCTGCTACTAATTATTGATGCTATTGGCATGCATGAAAGTTTGTCACTCAAGAGGACAAGTCTGTGGTTTCTTGACCATTTTTAAAAGTAAGCACAGATTTGGAATCGTTATATGCAACTTGTGAACAAAAAAACTTAAGTTGTCTGTTCAATTATAAGCCGTTCAGCTGCTATTAATTATTGATGCTATTGGCATGCATGAAAGTTTGTCACTCAAGAGGGCAAGTCTGTGGTTTCTCAACCATTTTCAAAAGTAAGCACAGATTTGGAATTGCTATATGAGATTTGAGAACAAAAAAACTCAAGTGTTCTGTTCAATTATCAGCCGTTCAGCTGCTACTAATTATTGATGCTATTGACATGTGTGAAAGTTTGTCACTCAAGAGGGCAAGTCTGTGGTTTCTCAACTATTTTCAAAAGTAAGCACATATTTGGAATTGTTATATACAACTTGTGAACAAAAAAACTCAAGTTGTCTGCGCAATTCTCAAGATTACAGGTGCTACAGCGCAAAAACTATATATTGCAATGTTTAAACCTTTCTACCCAAAAAATAATGTTTCAAATAGTCGGAAACCGGATCTACCCCTCCAGATCTCTCCTGAAATTGCATTACCTTTCAGGAAAAAAAAAGTTTGTCCCCAATCCGTTAGAATTCGCCCGTGGACAGCATTTCCAGACATATATATATATATATATATCAGGACAAAAGTTTAGTAACCTCTATAGACCGCGGAGCGGCCCCTTGGGCCGCTCCAGGGTCAAAAATAAAAATTCGTAAGTTAAAAAAAAATGCAAAATTATTGGCAAACTAACATATATTAAATTTCATGATTTATACTCAGGGCAATCGAATTTTGGGATAAAGAGCTTTATTTTGGCCTGCCGAAGGTACCAATTGTTTCACAACTTTAAACACACAAAAATAAAAATGAATGTCTGAGAAGGATTCAAACCTACCAGTTTCACCTAGCTGTCCAGTCGCGTTCACCACTACACCACTGGTGCATATGGCTCTTTAGTTTAACTGAAGACTTATGAATAAATATATCTGGTACCATCGGCAGGCCAAATGTGGGTCTCTTCTCTCCAAAATTTGCAATTGTCTCGAGTAAAAAGTCAAGGAAATACAATTTCTACTAGTGGAAGCTGCTGCTTGGACAGTTGCATTTTGTTTTTCGCGCGCAGTTCAGTGTCTCTTTTTCCATGCGCGCCCAAAAACAAAATGCAGATGATGCAGCCAATTCCACTAATAGAAATTGTATTTCCTTGACTTTTTACTTGAGACAAATGCAAATTTTGGAGAAAAGAGACCCACAATTGGCCTGCCGATGGTACGAGATATTTCTTCCACTTTTAATATAAAATAAAATGTATAAATACAAATTATATACTGTTGGTTATATTGGGCTGGCGCGAGGGAGCGAAGCGAACCGTCAGCGCCCAGCCCCTCTTTTCGACCTAGGCGTACGTTTTTGGGGTTATTGCTAGATCTTAATTTTGATAAGGCTCTAGGTCATCACAGGGAGCTTCAATCTTTCTAATTTTTGATCGCAGAGCGGCCCGAAGGGCCGCTCCGCGGTCTATGCTGTCCACGGGCGAATTCTCAACGGATTGGGACAAACGTTTTTTTTCCTGAAAGGTAATGCTATTTTAGGAAGATCTGAAGGGGTAAACCCGGAATTTAAGCATTTGAAACATTACTTTTTTGGGTAGAAAGGCTTGAAAACTGCAATATAGCGTTTTTGCGCTGTAGCACCTTTAATCTTGAGAATTGCACAAATGAATTGAGTTTTTTTGTTCACAAGTCGTATATAACGATTCCAAATATATGCTTACTTTTGAAAATGGTTGAGAAACCGGAGACTTACCCTCTTGAGTGACAAACTTTCACCCATAACAATAGCATCAATAATCAGTAGCAGCTGAACGGCTGAGAATTGCACAGAAGACTTGAGTTTTTTTGTTCACAAGTCGTATATGACGATTCCTAATATATGCTTAGTTTTGAAAATGGTTGAGAAACCAGAGACTTACCCTCTTGAGTGACACACTTTCATGCATAACAATAGCATCAATAATCAGTAGCAGCTGAACGGCTGAGAATTGAACAGAATACTTGAGTTTTTTTGTTGACAAGTTGTATATAACGATTCCAAATATATGCTTACTTTTGAAAATGGTTGAGAAACCACAGGTTTTTCATCTTGAGTGACAAATGTTCACGCATGACAATAGCATCAATAATCAGTAGCAGCTGAACGGCTGAGAATTGCACAGAAGACTTTGGTTATTGACCGCGGAGCAGCCCGAAGGGCCGCTCCGCGGTTTATAGAGGTTACTCAACTTTTGTCCTCATATATATGTATATATTTCTGGAAATGCTGGCCCCGGGCGAATTCTCAACGGATTTGGAAAAACTTTTTTTTTTCCTGAAAGTTAATGCTATTTTAGGAAGATCTGGAGGGGTAGACCCGGAATTTGAGCATTTGAAACATTACTTTTTTGGGTAGAAAGGTTGAAAAATGGGGTATGCTGTAAAATGCTCAATTCTCAACGGATTTTGACAAACTTTTTTTTCCCTGAAAGGTAATAATATTTTTGGAAGATCTGGAGGGGTGGAACTGATCCCGGAGCATTTGAAACATTACTTTTTTGGGTAGAACTTTTGAAAAATGGGGTATGTTGAGAAATGGCGGATTTTCAACGGATTTGGACAAACTTTTTTTTGCTGAAAGGTAATAACATTTTAGGAAGATCTGGAGGGGTGGAACTGGTCCCGGAGCATTTGAAACATTACTTTTTTGGGTAGAAAGTTTGAAAAATGGGGTATGTTGAGAAATGGCGAATTCTCAACGGATTTGGACAAACTTTTTTTGTTGCTTAAAGGTAATAACATTTTAGGAAGATCTGGAGGGGTGGATGTATCATATCATATAAAGGATGCGCTCCGCAGTCACCTATTGCGCTTTGCGCCATATACTTGTTTGATTGACAAGTCATATATACCAATTCTGAATCTGTATTTACTTTTGAAATTGGCAGAGAAACCACAAACTTAACCTTTTGAGAGAAAATGTTCACTCTTGTATGAAAACATTCCTCAATTTTTGGCATCTGCTACAGGTGAATGTGGAAGGCGGAATATGCTCCGCGGTCACCTTTTGCGCTTTGCGCCATATACTTGTTTTTTCATTGGAAAGATCATCATCGAATTGACCAAAACTCGCGAGAAATCGCTGAAAAGTTGCAGAATTGTAGAGAAATTTGTAGAAAACCATTTGTGCGAACTCCTCCTCCTCCTCCTACTCCTCCGCATCTGCTCAATGGACTATAGTAGGTATTCATTTTTCCCCCACCCCCCTCCTTCCCCGAGTCCCTGGGCCTCATGTCTTCACTTATTCATAAGTCTTCAGTTGAAATACATAGTCATATGCACCAGTGGTGTAGTGGTGTAAGCGATTGCACAGCCGGATTGAACTGGTAGGTTCGATTCCTTCACAGGGTTTCATTTTTATTTTAGTTTATTCAAAGGTGAGAAAACAATGTTTACCTTCGGCAGGCCAAAAGCAAAGCTATTTCTCCCAAAAATTATTTGCCCTGCGCGCCAAAAACAAAATGCAACTGTCCAAGCAGCAGATTCCATTAGTAGTAGATGTATTTCCCTGACTTTTTGCTCGAGGCACTTACAAAATTTGAAGAAAAGAGGCCCACATTTGGCTTGCCGATGGTACCAGATATATTTATTTAAGACTTTATCAGATAAATAAATAAATAATAAACAAAACTTATTAAAATACAGGGGGGAGGCCTTTTCCGTACACCTAACTTTAAAAATTTATTTCTCCAGCCCACAATAAGTTAGCAAGTTGAAAATTGGTATGTAAGTAGATCCAACCCTCCTTGGTTTGCATAAAAATTTGCGGCTCAAATCATTAAGTAGAACTTGAGAAACTCAATTTTGTAAGGTCACTCAAAAATCGATGCAACGCGACAGTGATTTTTTTTACCTGATTTTGAGGCTTGATTTCTCGACCCCATCAAAACCGTTTGGGCCCAAACAAATTAGGTCTAAGTGTTTTTAACCTACACATAAATTTTTGTCTTTCTAGGTGCTACCTTTGTCGAGGTGCAGCCTTTGAAGTGAAACAACCCTTTTCTTTTTTCTATGATTTCATAGAATTTTCCAGCTGGACTGGCCCTTAACCATAGGAAAGGGGGAAAAGTGTGGTGTACTCCGAAGGCTGTTTCTCACCTAGAGAGACAAAAATTTTTATGTAAGTTAAGGACACTTGGATCTAAATTGTGTGAAATTTTTGGCCCAAACGGACTTGATGGGGTCGAGAAATCAAGCCTCAAAATCAGGTGAAAAAAAATTTCACTGTCGCGTTGCATCGATTTTTGAGTGACCGTACAAAATTGACTGTTTCTCAAGTTCTATCTAATGAATTGAGCCGCAAATTTTTATGTAAACCAAGGAGGGTTGGACCTACTTCCACACCAATTTTCAACTTGCTAACTAATTGTGGGCTGGAGACATAAATTTTTAAAATTAGGTGTACGGAAAAAACTGTGCCTTTGAATGATTCAAGCTGAGAATTTTTGACCGCGGAGCGGCCCGAAGGGCCGCTCCGCGGTCTTATAGAGGTTACAGAACTTTTGTCCTCATATTATTTATATACATATATACATATATACATATATATATATATATATATATATATATATATATATATATATATATATATATATATATATATATATATATATATATATATATATATATATATATCTGTATCTGGAAATGCTGGGAATGGGCGAATTCTCAACAGATCTGGACACACTTTTTTCCCTGAAAGGTAATGCAATTTTACGAAGATCTGGAGGGATAGACCCGGTTTCCGAGCACTTGAAACATTACTTTTTTGGGTAGAAAGGCTTGAAAATTGCAATACACAGTTTTTGCGCCGTAGCTCCTTTAATCTTGAGAATTGCACAAAAGACTTGAGTTTTTTGTTCACAATTCGTATATAACGATTCCAAATCTGTGCTTACTTTTGAAAATTGTTGAGAAACCACAGACTTGCCCTCTTGAGTGACAAACTTTCATGCCTGACAATATCATCAATAATTAGTAGCTGCTGAACGGCTGATAATTGCACAGAAGACTTGAGTTTTTTTGTTCACAAGTCGTATATAACGATTCCAAATCTGTGCTTACTTTTGAAAATGGTTGAGAAACCACAGAATTTTCTTTTTGAGATGCAATGATCACTTTCACAGCAGAACTTTTCCTTAATTTTTGGATTTTGCTACATGTGAAGGTGTAAGTGCTCCGCGGTCACCTATTGCGCTTTGTGCCATATACTTGTTTGCGATGTAAAACGCTCAAAAAAATGAAAAACGCGAAAATGAGAAAAAAAATTTCAGCAAAAAAAACTGATTTCACCCAAAAATTTTGGGTTAGCATGCAAACAATTGTGATTTTTGAAACCAGCTTTAATTTTTGGTCTAGGACAGTAGTTTAGTTTTCTTCCAGAGGGCTGTCCCGTTAGGACTTCATGGTAATGTTTGATGGTAACTACGAAAATGACCCTATGTTATAACATATGTGACGTTTCCCTAGCCAGTTTCGTTGACCTTGAGCTGGTGCGGTGGGCCGAGCCGTGCCGGCATTCATTCTGTCCTTAACCTGCTCCCAATTCCCCCCACTTTTCCTCCTTCGGAGCAATAATGAAAGAGACCCTCACTACGTTACTGCTGCAATTCACCACAGCGTTTGGTAGAACAGAGAGCTAGGTTGCTCAGCTGTACCCTACAACCGACCACCTCTACAATGCCCAGCCCAACTTCCGCCTCCAGCACCCTTTCGGCGACTCCAGCCTTTGATCGAGCCGCCTTCTAACAGCCAGCTTTCGAGTCAACGGCTCCAGTCACCGATCCACCAGGACCAGGACAGGACAGCAAATCGAGACCAGCCTGCAATGCCAGCCTTTGCTTCGCTGCCAGACAGAATCACCTGCAGCGCCCAGACTTCACTCAGCCAGAGACGGCCTTGAGAACTCCGATCGGGCGGCACCTGCAACTACGCTGCAAGGAATTGAAAATTGACTTTGAGTCTATTTTCAATGTCTGATCTTCATCAGCAACATTGCAGCTCCAAGTTTCATACTATCCTTGAGTGGATATTGCAAAACTCTCTACGTCAACCAACGTCATCGATGACGTCAGCCAACGTCAGTGCCACCATACTTCACTGCGACAGGTCCAGAAGCAAACTGAAAAGTTCCTCTTCAACTACCAGCCCACTTCAATGATTTCACTCTATCCTTATGGATTTTGTGAAATTGTTCTACGCCGATGATCAAGACCAAATTCAACTTCGCTGCAGGGCATTGAAAATTAACTGAAAAGTTTCTTTTCATGCCATCTTCAAAGCAACGTCAAAAGAATTTCATTATCCTTGAACGGATTTTGATAATTCTCTACCGCTGCTAGCCTACCAGCTCCGAACGACTTCGCAGCTGGACTTTGAAAATTTGGCTCTTGTCAGTTTTCAAAGCGCTCCGCTACCAGCCCCAGTCCGCATCGGCACTGAATCAACTTTGCTGCTTGAGCATCAAAAACTAACTGAAAAGTTGTTTTCCTGCTATCTACGCAAGCACCGTTGATGACAATTTCATTATCCTTGAATGGATTCTGAAATTCCCTGCAGCCACTGGCCAGCAACGGAATCTTCGCGTCTGCTGATAGAGTTTCAAAATTGGCTCTGGTCAGTTTTCAAACTCGCTGCTGCCTGCTGCAATCTTCACCGGAAATCACCGTTTACAAAATCCTTTCAGATTTGTAATCTTTCGAGCATCGCTGGAGAAGACCAGCCCGATTCAGAATCGGCCACCTTCTTTCGACTTCGCCCATCTAGATTTACTAATCTTTATGATTAGATGAATCTCAGCGCAAGGAACTGGAAGACAATTGGCGGAACCGATTCAGAATCGACCTCTACTCTTCGATGATTGACAGCGGCCTGCTTGGGCACAGCCTGGTGGACTGCATCCACTGCGGCCTCTGCGCCCTGCCGGCCATCTGCAACCCCAGCCTGCTTGCCTATGGCCAGAAGGACTACTTCGTGGACAGCGTCAACTGAGAGCGCAACGCCTTCGAGGCCTTCGCCCTCTGCGTGTGCTCCGACAGCAACGCCGTCCACAAGGGGGCCCCAAAGACCTGCGCCCTCCTCCTTCTGCCCGTCCTTGAAGACCGCGTAGCTCCCGGACACCTACTGCTGCTTTTGCTACGGCTTTCTGGACGGTCACAACTGGAACCTGAACGCCGCAGGCTGCAACATGTTCAACATCCTGGACAACTTCGACTGCGGCCTCTGCCACTTCCAGCTCACCCTCGGCGACACCCACCTGGCCTCCACACTCCGCCTGTTCGACTGCGGCCCCCGCTTGCTGCCTATCCTCTGCTCCAGCATCAAGCGGAACTAGTCCGGCGTCTGCGCCGTCTTCTACTCCGGCGGCTACATGTACACGCACAGTGCCATGAAGCCCCGCCCTTGGAATACGTCTCTCTAATTCCACGAAGGCCATCACCATCAATCCCCATCCTTCCTGCGACTGCAGCCAGAGGTCGGTGGTGTACCGGGCCTACGGAATCCTGGATGGCTTCTGCAACAACTCCGGCAACTGCATGAACGCGTACAGTGAAGTTCCCCGCCTGGAAGGCGCCCACTCCAGACCTCAAAAGGTCTCCTGCCTCCAGCCCCCACCCTTCCTTGCTCTGCCCAGCAGTAAGAGGTTGGTGGCGTACCTGGCAGACGGAAACCTGGACGGCTTCCAGCTCCGCCTCTACAAGCATGACGACGAATTGGCCAACTGCGCTCAATTCGCTGCCTGCCAGACTTTGCACTATCTGTTGAGATATGCAAATTCTATCTACGCTTCTTTTGACGAATCCAAAAGGAGGCAAGAGCAGCGCTAAACATAAAGTTTACGTAACTCGGCAAGGCCTTTTTTGGAGCGGCCAACTGCTCTGCTCCGGCAACTCCTCCACGCTGCCCTGCTTTCAGCTCAGCACCTCTCCTCCAATTAAGTTGCTAGCATCATCCCGAACTATGTAATCTCTTTGTGGCCATCACCGACTGCAACTTGTCCGGCGTCATCCCAAGCTGCATCAACCTCTTCTCCACCTTAAACCTGCTGCAATTGCTCAATGTCATCCCAAGCTGCGGAAACTCTTTGTGGCTCTGAACGTGAACAATTGCTCAGTGTCATCCCGAGCTGTGTCAATTTCTTCACAGCCTTCAACCTGAACAAATTGCCAGCGTCATCCCAAGCTGCGTCAATGCTTCACGGCAGCCTGCATAATTGCTCTGTGTCATCCCGAGCTGCGGCAAACTCTCTGCTGCATGCAGCATTAACAATTGCTCAGTGTCATCACGAGCTGCGTAAACTCTTTGCCACATTCAACCTAAGCAATTGCATGGCCACTCACCCTGCCTACGGGTCTAAAGAATCAACGTAAGAGAAACGATGTAAACCCGAGCAGACAATACACTGTCATCCTGAGCTGCGGAACTTGGAGCAGTTCAACCAGGCCAACTGTTCCAGTCATAAGAAGTGCAGAGAAAGTATTATTTCTCACTGCACTCGAAAGGCCCTCATCAATCTTCGATGCCCAAAAGGCGAGGCCAAAGCATCGCCGCCCTCCCATCCCATCACTTGTACGCGGCCAAAGGCCCACTGCCCACCCTCCCTCCTGCAGCCTACGCAGCCACAGGACTTCCAGCCCTCCTTCCAGTGGATTTGCTTATACCAGACGCCCGCGCCTTACAAGCCCTGCATGTCCGCCCCGTGCTTCTCCAACGTACAAGCCACCTCAATTCCTCCCCTCCAAGCCTCACAGCCTCCAGTGCCACAGGCCTCTAAGCATTGCCTAGCTTAGCCCGCCCGTCTGTTGCACCGCCGACACACGCGTCCATCTTCCCTCACCTCTTACCTCTGCCTCTACTTTCGCCGCCGGGCGAGAGAGAAGGGTACTCAAACGGGTACTCAAACGGGAACCAGGACTCTAGGCCTACAGGCCAGCGCCTCCATTGCGCGGCCATGCGTCGCCTGTCTCCGGACTGAACCTGAGCCAGGTGGCCAGGGCCTAGAAGGACTACAGTCAGATGAACAGCGCTCGCATCGAACGCGCTGCCATCGTCACAAACAGCATCCTCAAACTACCCCCTTCCTCCACTCCTCATAGGAACGGATGCAGAGGGCATGCTTCAGCTACGGCCACTACAAGAACATCATCTATCTAGCCGCCGGCGCACTCAGCACGTCCTCAAGACACCTTCTATCTACCCTCATCCCCTCCCCTTCACTGAGGCAGATCAAGAAAGGCCAGGAGTGCGTTCCTCTATGCCAAGTGCACCCAACTGAGCATCTCTGAGACGCAGAGCATCTTCAGCCAGTGCCACGCAGACAGCGTACAAATGAACGCCAACAACCCCTGCACCTCAAACACTCTTTCCTTCTCCTAGAGGGCAGGAGCAGAAGACTAGCCTCTTCTAGCACCACTTCGGGATCATCGCATTTCGCATCACTGGTGCATCTGCAAGTCTTCATAGCACCTCACTTGTGCCCTCCAGCCCCACCCCCTCCAAAACTGAGAGTGGCCAAGACTGGCCTCCAGTGCGTGCAGAGCTTCTCCAGCCAGCGCCTCTCAGACAACAGATAGGAGCTGAAGACTAGCCTCTTCTATCGCCGCCACAAGAACACCGCCATTCGCATCACCGGCGTATCTGCAAGTCTTCACAGCACCTCCTCTCCACTCCAGCCCTCCAACCTGGACCGGCTACGATTGGCCTCGAGTGCGCTCCACCCAGCCAGTATGCTTAGCTGGGCATCTCCGAGACGCAGAGCCTCTCCAGCCGGCGCCTCTTGGACAGCGCACAGATGGATGCCGACAGTCCCCTACCCCTCCTCAACCTTCTTCTCCATCTACACCCAAGCACTCCTTGTGGAGCCCCAAGGCCCAGACTGGCTTCAGCAAGCACCGCTTGGCCAGCGTACAGATGGACACTGGCAATCATCTCCAGACCCTCTTCCTCCTTCATCCTTCAAGGAGGCCTGAAAGGAGCGGCATCGATTCTGCCTTTCAAATATTGCCGACTATAGCATTAAAGTTTACTTTAATGAAACTCTGCGGCGAACTTCTCATCTACGCTTCTATTATCCTAAAGGCGGATAAAAGAAGATATCTACGGAACTTTGGTTCTACACTGCATCTGATTGAGATTTGCCGACCTTTTCGACGGCACAAATCTGCAAGTGATATGGCTTCCAGAACTCCACCCACGGCTTCGACTTCTGAAGCAAGATCTTTGCCTACAGCCTCCAGACGCCCATTGACCCCTTCTCATTCTACGCCCATCTATTGGTCACCCAAGAATGATGAGTCAATGTTCATCAACGGCCAGCACATTTCTTCTTCTGCTCTTCAGCTACAAAGGGAGTAATGCGACTGGCGCAGGCCTTCGGCCATCTGTTTATACATGGTCTAGTTCAGCAAACTCAGCGGCAACTGGGCCACCTTCAACTGCAACCTGAACCAGACGCAGGCCAACGGCCACCCCGTCTACATGGCCTGATTTGGCAGGCATGGGCCCACGGCCAACAGGAGTTCAGACTGTCCCTGCACTCTTGCTTCAGCAGCCTTCCTCTGTGGACTCCGACTGCGGATAGGATTCGACAAACAGTGGGACTAAAACTCAACGGCCAAGCTTCTCATCTCTAGCAGCCTTCCTCTGTGGACTCCGACTGCAGACCTGAGAATGGCAACGACGCAACATCTGTCATTAGCAATTCCTTCACAGCAGCTTTCCTCTGTGGACTCTGACTGCGGATTGAACTGCAAATTCAGATGCCTGCGGAAAGCCCCGCCTAAGAGCTACAAAGAGCCAGCGGGCAACAACTACTCAGCCTCACTGCTACTCTTCTCTGTCGCCCTTATGGGGGAGGCAGAGAAACTTGCAGGGGGCATGCCCTGCTCCACTCTGCCCGTTTGTTGAGGGAGCGGGAGAGCAGCAGGATTCAATAGCTGGGACGACCAACATGGGAGTGGCGTCACGTGAGGGGCTGGTAGAGTCTTTGTTCCTTCTCTCTCTTTGGAGGCACAGCGGCCCATTTGTCACCTCTGCAAAGGCCTAGTACGCCTTTTGCCACCTTGCGCCTGAGCCATCGACAGATGGGAGGAGGATGCAGAGGAGAGTGAATTTGTCTTATGGGACTCTGAGCTGACGATAAAGGGATACCCAACCGCGCAGGCCTACTAGGAGGCAATGACAGCAGCCAGCCTACCAGGTGGCTGGTTATCGACATGGGAAGGAGAACGGAACAATGAACCTCAGCATCAGTGAGGCCTACCCGGCGGCCATCCAGACAAATGCAGATGACTTCTAGTTCTTTGCTTCACAGCCAAAATCGGCGTGGCTGAGCTCCGCTCAGTGCGGGCCAAAAGGAGTCCGCCTTCGCAGTCTACTCTGTGGCTGACTGAATGAGTGTAGACCATCCAGTCCTGCTTCGCAGCCAACTTGGTGGCTGATATTATGAGCGGGTGGGTGAACGAAAAGGAGTCCGCCTCCGCAGCCTACTCGGTGGCTGGCTATGGACGAGCGCAGACTATTCGAGTCTGCTCTTCTCGAGCCAAATTCGTGGCTGATTTCCTCAGTGCAGGCCCCTAAAGGAGTCTGCCTTCACAGCCTACTCG
>JASANA010007957.1:0-25336 GCA_030248095.1 Ptycholaimellus sp. GST1_10 | reverse complement strand
GGAAAGGAGGACAGGAATCAGTGTGGATAACAGCACCACTGAATCCATGGCATGAGGGATCAGCTCCATTCTCATCATTGCTCTCCATACTGCCGCCGATCCAGTTCCTGCCCCCATCTAGGACTCTAGTCCCAATATTGGGACAACGACAAGTCCTGATGCTGGGAGTCGGGAAACCAGAGGAGATGGAAGGAGAGGGAGAGGACGTTGCGAGCAAGGAGATGGAAGGCCTCTCCGTCGGTGTGGAATCCGACGAGAACAATGGTGAGGAAGAGACATTGACTCAGGGGGAGATTCGAGAGAACCGGATGGTCGCTACTCTGGGACCACATCTCCGAAAGCTCCTGGCCTGCAACGCCTTACGAAGACCCTGCACCTTGAAGAACATGACGGATGTCCTTGGTGCCCGAGAACCCAGCTACTACCTGTCCTGCCGACAGAAGAACAGGATTTGCCTACCATGGAGAAGAGACGAGGAACAGATAGCTCCTGGAGCGAATCTCCCCGTCGGCCGCTTTGACATGCTGACCAACCTAGACGGCGCCATCTCGGACAACCAGACCCGACAGCTGAGGGTGCTTTGAGGTTTCCATTTGGCTGAGAACATTCGGGCAGATGTCGGAGGAACCTACCTGAAGACAGTCCTACATTGTTGCCAACACAGCCAGAAGATGTACTCGGTCCGGCTCTGGTGCATGACCGCGGACATATGGGATGCATTACCCGATCGGGTGAAGACGGTGATGATGTTCGAAGGCTTGGTTGGAACCTTGGAGAAACCCGGGATCACGCAGCTAACCATTGGCTATGAGCCTTCCGTCCTGAAGGTAGCCCGATTGGCGACGGGATTAAAGACACTGCACATCCACGGATTACGGAGCTTTTCCGCCAAGAGCTGGGCAGCCCTGAGCCAACTCCAGCAACTGCACACCCTTCACCTTGGGGCCTCGCAGGACGGAAGGTTCCAACTTGGGGGAGAGTGGACCGAGCCATTGCCTCAACTTCGGACCCTCAGCTTCCACTGCTTCTCTGTCATAAGGATGCCCTACCTGAAGAGGCTGACGCCAAACCTGGTCACACTTCGTCTTCCTCGAGTCCACTTCAAACACGAAACCTGGGATGAAGAGAGTGGACCTAGCAAGGTTTGGGATAGCCTACCCAGTCAGCTGGAACATCTACAACTCAACACTCGTGGCACCTGGGCCCCCTCCAGAACACTCCCGGACTTTTTTGAAAAAGTCCGGAAGTGCTCTCACTTTCACTTCCCTTTTTCTCCTCACTAAGCCTAAGCCTAAACCTAAGCCTAAGCCTAAGCCTAAGCCTAAAACTAAAACTAAGCGCAAGCCTTAGTTAAGAGGAAATAAAAACTGAGAGCACTCCCGGACTTCTCAAAAAAGTCCGGGAGTGTTCTGACCCCCCTGGGCCCTTTTGCGAACTACCACAGAGAAGCTCCCAACCGGAACGAGGATACTGCAAGGACTGAAGGACCTGAGAGTGGACGGAAAGTTCTCTGGGCTTGCGGAACTAGCACCCAACCTCACCGCGGCGGCCACGGAAGGAATAGAGGACCTGCCGCAGACGATCACCAAACTGCACTACACCGGGGAGCTGGAGGCAGAAGGGAAGGAACCGCTGGCGGACCGGTTGAAGAGACTCCTGGCCCTCACACATCTCTTTTTGAGAAATTTTCTTGGTTCATACTTAGGGCGATTTTTGGCCTGCCGATTGTACCAATTATTTTCTTAGCTTTAATACACAAAATTCAAAATGAAGGACTGAGCTGGATTCGAACCTTCCAGTTTCATTTTGCTGTCAATCGCTTATACCACTATACCACTGGTGCATATGGCGCCTTGGTGTGACTAAAGAGCTATGATTAGAGAAATATATGAGGCCAAGGGAGCCGGGGAGGGCGGGGGGGGGGAGAAATAAATACCTACTATCGTCCATTGAATAGATGCGGAGAAGAAGAAGAAGAAGGAGAAGAAGGAGCTCGGACATATGGTTTTTTGCGTTTTTCACCCTAAAATCAAACGTTTTATGCAAAACTCAAAATATAAACTATAGTCAATTCAATGTTGCTATTTCCAATGGTGAAAGAATTAGAGCAATTGGAGCTTTCTGTGACGAGCAGCAGCCTTATCAAATTTAAGATCTAGCAATAACCCTCAAAACATACATCTGGGTCGAAAAGAGGGGCTTGGCGCTGACACTTCGCTAAAGCTCCGTTCGCGCAAGCCCAATACCTGAAGTTTTGTCTTCATAATCTTCTGCCTATCAGCCCTATGCTATTGTTGCAATTAACTATTTCCAATCTAAATTCACATCGCACATTGGCGTAAACAGAGACAAACTGCCGCTTCAAAGTAAGTAGGGAACAATATAAGCACACAGTAGAAAAACAAATCCGAGCAAGAATTGCGAAAAAGGGCGGGCACTGATTTGACCAGAGATGAGATGCATATTAGGTCTGATGAGTAGAAACAGTATCAGCAGAATTCTGAATATAGGAAACAATGAACTTTAAGTTTTACCGTCGCCACGCATCTATTGGCGATGATAGCCAATAATTCCTTGTTTCAAACAATTTTGTTACTGCAGTTGCAATGGTGCTTGCTAGATGTTCCTGAGATTGCAATTTGGTCCATGATTGAGCAGACAGGAAGAAGCAGTAAGCTGATGAACAAATCAAGGCAGAGCACCGGCGGTGACTCTTCGCAAGACATCCGGGTCCATAGCATCCAGGGTGCGTTTCGGCAGGACCTTGTACACCTGTCAATGCCGTCCCTTCGCTCCTGCCTCCTAAGCCGGCAGAAAGGAGGAGAGCAATAACAGAGAGGGGCACATTGGCCAGGGACTCTTCGTTCATCCGGGCGAAGTGGCCGGGCTTAATGGCCCGCACCTGTCTGGCACTGACCAGCCCCCAGGCCTCTGTCGGCACCGCATTCAGAGTCTGCACTTAATTTTCTTGCCCTGGGGGGAGGGTGGGCTGGGGCTGGGTGACAGTGGGGGTGAAGCCGGTGAAGACGCCTGGCTGAAGCTCGGGGAAGATGGCCTCCCAGGGCAGCTGTTTGAGGGACTGCGGGGGCATGGCGTTGAGGTTGCGATGGTTCCGCATGCACTTCGCCATCGCCGGCCACGGCAGCATGCGGATGTAGCTTGGTCGGATTACCTAGGCCCATTCTACTTCCTCAAAAGGAGCTCTGGGAAGTAGCTGTTGCTGAACCTGGAAGGGATGGGCGTTGAGGCGACACCAGGTGCCAGGCTGGATTTCCTGCAGCACCTCGGGGGGAGCATTCTCCCAGAACTCGCTGGGCAGCGTGTTCAGTGCCGCTGGCTGAAAACAGGAAAGCTTTCTCATGAGACGGCAAAAGCAGAATAGGAAAGGGCGTACAGAAAGAGTGCCCCAGACAGAGGGGTCAAAATTAGCGACGATGCCCTGCCAGGGCAAGCACTCCATGGTCTCCTTTTCGACTGCCTTCCAGGCCTCCACGGGGAGCATGGGGATGATGTCCAGGTAGGGCGGCCCGTACTGCTTGTGCTTGTGGCAGGGGATCTGTACTGCTACTGCTTCTGGGAGGGGAGGGGAAAGGAAAGAAAAGAGTAGGAAGAATACGTCGTTGAGTACTTTGCCGATGCAAGCCTCCTGCTCTTTGGCGGAGAAGGTGCCGACGAGAGGTTTCATGTCAGCGGGCATGCGGGCCTCGATGTCCCGATAGGCAGCTATGCACTGCGGCGGCAGACAAGCGTAGTGCTTAGGCTGGATCTTGGCCAGATCATGGATATCCAGCAGTCCCAGCAACTTCTCGCACGCCGCCGCCGCCTCTGCATTCTCTGCACCCCACCCACCATTCTTCTTTGCACAGGAGAAGGAGGCAAAAGACAATCATTGTACCAGGTTTCTGAGTGGTAGTTGTGGTGGTGGTGGTGGCCTCGACGGTGGTGTTGAGTTCGGTGGTGGTGGTGGGGAGTTCGGTAGTGGTCGTATTCATTAGCGCTGCCTCCGACGATTCTGACGATTCCTTGTCAAGCTCCGATTTCCTGATCCCGAATCCAAGGCAAGCACTGCTGAAGTCGATGGCGAACGCGCCCACAATCAGTCCGAGAGCCAGCTTCATCTTTACCGGCTTTGGGGATTGAGCTAAGATGCCACTATAAGGTTTCAATGAGCTGATGTTGAGGAGCGAAGTAAATATGGGAGAGTGGTGATAAAGAGTTGAGGTATAATGAGTGTAATGGCGGTTTTAGAAGGAGAGCTGTGGGAGGCGGAAGGAGAGGCCGAGGGACAGGCGACGACGGGTTTTGCACTCAGCCCTGCGCTTCCGTCACAACCCCTCCCCCCGCATCCCATGCCGCTTGCCCTGCTTCTTTGTCATCTCAATTTCTCCATTGACCCTCTTTTTGTCACCGTCCCCTTTTCTTCTTGCAACCATGTTGACTGCACATTCAACAAGATTAAACAGTACTGATCAAATAAACTGGAAAGAAAAATGCTATGAAAGTACTCTATCTTACGTCGCAAAGATTGCAAGTAGCCTCACATTCTGCCTGCAATTGTATGATTTTCTTGGCAAAAGTCACTGCGATAGGGAAATATTGTGGTACCTTCATTTTGCTGAAAAAGCCTGCACACGGGTGGCAACGATTGTTGGCTTTGTAGGCAGGACAGTCTATGGCTGTGTCCTTGCATTCACTGGGCGCTTCTGCATCATCAACTGCAGTGCAGAGAAAAACGGTTCGTGGGAGAAGAGGGAGGGATAAATTGTGCACTAACGACAAAGTCCATTCTCGCATTGTGCATTGGGGCAACCACTGCAGGGTGGGCCGACCCCGAAAGCTGCCTCCCCTTCAAGGTGTCCCCTGCATTTCAAAGTCCTGTCATTTTCCCAGGCACCGTTGTATTTCTTTCACCAACGCTGGCCCGTAAAGGCATAGGGTGAGAAGCTTGTCAGGTCCTTCGTCCGTCCAGCCAGGGATCGACAGAGCAGGACAAGAGGCCAGAGCACAGCCTAGCACATCGCTTGTGGCCCAGATGAGCTGGCGAAAATGGCCACAAGCTCTGCCCGCCACGCAGGCTCCACTCCTCCCATCAAAATCAACCTCTTCACCTTCCCAGCCTGCCACCGCCTTTCGAGCCTGTAAATTAAGAAATACTAGTCCAGGAAATTAAAAAAGGGGGGATTTTTGTTAAAAATTGATTAGCGAAATCGTAAACTATTTTTTTATGATTATATATATAACGTTTCGATTAATAAGCAAAAATTATATACAACTTTAGGTTTTCATTGTTAATTTTTCTGATATGAACCCAGAGCCAACCTATGCCTCAGGGAGGATTAAATGACATTATCCCAAGCCATGCTTTAATTACTATGATTTTCAATATTTCAATTATGTACCCATCTAATGCTCTCAATCATTCGCATGGTCGTAATCTTTCATAAACGTTTTGTGGAGATGTAATATGAAGAAAACCTCTTCCATCAGTTCCCCGGCCTCCAGTAGTGCTAAGAATTTAGGCGGTCGAGTGACGGCCAGATTTTCACCCACCAAATGAAACCTGTCATGAGCTTCCCAACAGAGCAGCCTTCCTCAATGATAAGTGAGTGTGAACTTTGGACTGAGGCATCGTTCGGAGGATGGGGTGTGCTGAAAGACACAGCGGTTGGCGAACTCCTGGGCCTTGGCCACCAGCTCAGCACTCCATTTCTTCCATTCCATTTCCTTCTCTGGCTAGCCGAGTGAAAGATGGGGTGAGGTGAAGAACGAGTTTGCGAATGTTGCTGGCGCTGTAGGCGGGAACGATGCGGCGACGGACGTCGTTGTGGGCTTGCAGCATGGCCTTGGCCCAGTCACCGCTTGGCATCTCGTCCAAGACTGCCCCAAACTCCGAACCTAGGCACAGTCCTTCTTGTACCTGTCAATATTTTCTAAAGCTAATCATCATGCCTGGCTGAACGGTTGCGGCGGAATCCATGGGGCACACCGAATCGGGAGTTATCCCGCAAAGATTGGAAAGTAGAAAGGCATTGAGGATTAACTGCTCCCCACTATCGCCTGCAAGTTAGTCTTTTTATTGAAGCTAGATCTCTCATTGGTTAGCTATGTATTTGGCCTAAACCAAACTATGAAAATCTAAACTATTGACCATTCGACGACCAACATAAGGACAGGGGTTGAGGCAAACGGTGCCTTGGACTTCTTTCAACTTCGATTCCTCCGGTTCTAGAAAGGGATATTTCTGGAGGTACAGAACGAAATGGCAAAACCAAGAGTGGTGAACCCAGGTCAGGCGGGAGGCCAGTGGCGTTGGCGTCGGTTGGCAGGGTAGGTGGAATGGGGGGCGCTGGAATGGTGCGTGGCTCTTTGCCCTTGTACTTGGGGAGTTTGGCCAGAGTCCTGGCTGGCGGCTGAACTGGCCCCGGCTGCGGCTGCAGCAGCCCGTTGGAGTCGGGGGCTGGCGGCAGGGCCACTTCCGGCACCACTGGCATCACCTCAAAAAACCCTTTTCACTTCAACTTTCACTTCATTCATTCACACCACCTGAGGCCCGGGACCAAGGGGCGGCCCACGACTGCGCCCCTGAACGCCCCACTCCATGCCTCCGCTTTGCCTCAACTGATGAGGGTAGGAGAAGCTAGCTGAGAGGAAGAGTGGAGGGAGACCAAGGAGCCCAGTTCTGGGGCGGAGAGTCGGGTGGTTGGTTGGGAGGGGGTGGAAGCTGGTGTCCAGCAAGGCCCCAGGCAGCCCAGTAGCCGCCACGATTCCAGGCATAGTCCCCACCGGCGGCTGGCGGGGGGCCTGGAAGGAGGCTGGGGTGTGTGGCGGCTGGGGGTTGGGGGGGTGTACGGGCCAGGGCGGGGGTAGAACTACTAGCCATGGCCAGGCGCCAGGTGGCCAAGGCCAGGAGGGTCTGCTCCTCACCTCCGCCCCCTGCCGCCGCCTCCTCCTCCTCTGGGCAGGCCGAAGCTAGCCTCTCCACGTCCACACTCACCCCGCACCACATTCGCACCAGCGCCGACGACATCCCCATCTCAGCGCCGCGACCTGAGTCGCTACAGACAGTTCGGAATGTTGCTTTGATGCTGAGTGGAGAAGTGAACCATCAGCTGAGGCTGAGAGCAGGATTCGCGAGGGGGAATAGTCGCAGGGCGCGCTTTGTAGGCCGCGGCAAAACTCGGCCAACCCGAGGCGCTCTTCAAATCTTTTGCTTTGATCGGATATGGAGGAGAGGCCGTCTACCGAGGGTGCCCCGCCGGAAGATGTAGAACTGGGAATTCTGACTGTCCAGGAGTGGCAGAGCGAGTAGAAGAAGGAATACAGGAAACATGGCTGAATTTCTTTGTATTTGCCTTTATTGATTGTTTACATTTGTGGTGTGATTCTGAGAGTGGAAGGCGAGACGGTTGCAACAGATTGAAATGGGATCATAATAACACATGCGTCTGTCGATTCCTGGCACAGCCCTTCGCAAATTGGTTGATAGCTTGGATAAAGGTATTTTTCACAGGGTGCTAAGCGGAGCCACTGATTTGCATTGGTTTGCGAGCGTAAATATTGGCCATAACCTGTTTATCACTTTATGCTATTTTGGTTTCAAGAATAGTGACCAAGAGACATAAATGCAAAGTACTTGGCGCATTCAATGCTTTCGTCTTCTTCCAAAGAGTCGTTCCGCATATCGCACTCTTTGCTGCTGCCTGAAAAACCTGACTATTAATTAGTTTTTTTATAATTTTTGAACTAAGATAAATATAAAACTTGTATTTTCATAGCAATATTGTTCTGAGAAGCTAAACGGACCTCCAAAATCCTTGCAACGAATTTGAGCAAGTTCTTTCTGGAAGAAAGCCTGAACTATCGCGTGCTTCTGCATCGTGTAACTGCAGACGTTGTCCGGGTTTTCTGCAAGGGATTTCATGGCGCGCTCCAACTCTGTAATGATCTTGGAATAAGTTCAAGAAATCGTAGACAGCGAAAGCCACGAATTAGAGCCTCCTCTTGTGAATTCCTTCTCCCAGAGGCACTGGCTAGCCATGCAAATAGAATAGCCGTCAAGAATATCATCTATACTTCTCGCTTTTTTGTTTATGTGTGAGAGTAACAAACCGTCCGGAGAATCTTTATATAGGGCGAAGACTAATGACCTCGCAATTGAAATTGGAGCAGTGGCCATGGAATATCCTTGATTGGAGGACATTAGCCTATTTTGAAAGCCTGACCCGTTTACCCACTTTAATCTTCCCTGACGCGGGGCCACCTCATTTCGTTCTGTCGTCATTCATCGTTGGTCACCGAATTCAAGCCTAATTTAAAGACTGAGAACGCAAAAAGTTTGGTTTTAGGTAGATAGATATAATTTGCTTTCGTGATCTTTCGCTTTGACGCATTAATAATCTTGTCTTCTGTGTTGCTGTGAGTGAGGGTGTGATGAGAGCAGATGGGAGCGGGGGAAATGAGTTGCTCTCTAGACCGCGTGACTAGGCAGGTAGGAGAGGAAAGGAAAGTCTATAAGTGCATCCGGGTGAATCAGGTGTGCTCCAGTGCAGCTGAGGAGGGAGGATGTGGGCGCTGAGGTGAAGGAAGGAAGGAAGGCTGAAGACTCCGCTTAGAGCAGATTTGAGCTCCGCATCTGTCCGATGGTCAAGGAAGAAATCCTAGGCGCGCAAGTGAGGCAGCAAGTGCTGGTGGATGGGGTGCTGATGGATGATGAGGAAGAAGGGCGCTTAGTTGCCAGCCGCCTTCAAGCAAGATCATGAGTAAAGAGAAGGGGAATAAGGGAAGTAGACCTTCTCCATCTCGATGAGCTTCTTGACACCGTCGTACATCTGCTTGACGGCGGCGAACTCGGTGAGACCGAGGCGGGCCTTGTTGGAGATGTCTAGAGCAAAACAATCATTATCTCTGATTCTATTCGACTAAGAGGTGGTGCTAACCGTAGACACCGCCGGCGGACTCGCTGTGCTCACCGTGGATGCCTGAAGGGATGAAAGGGGATGAGGAGGAGGAAAGTGAGTGAGGAGAAGAAAAGGGGACCTCGGATCTGGAGCTTCATGTCATCGCAGATCTTCTTGAAGTCGGGGCGGGCAGAGGTCTTGGGGAGCTTGACGTGGACGGAGGCGCGGACGGTGGTGCCTAGGTTGGAGGGGCAGAAGGTGAGCCAGCCGAGGCGGTCGTTGTGGCTGAAGCCGCCGGCCTTCTCAGCGATCATGTTCGCGCCCTTCACCAGACGCCCCAGCACCTCACCCACATTCCCGCCCGGCTGCATGGAGATGATGCGGAGATGGTCCTCCTCATTGCACCACACCTCAAGAAGACACAGGGGGTGAGGTCTTTTTGAAGATAAAAAGAGAAAAAGGGGATACAAGGAAGGTTTTCTTGTCGTTGTGGAAGATGCCGCGTCCCTTGGGCCAGTAGCGGCAGGCGTTGGCGGTTTGGAGGAAGCGGTCGCCCTCCTTGAAGAGGAAGTGGTCGGCGATGAGCTGGTTCTGCACTTCCTTGGACATCCCATCGAGGGGGTAGTATTTGCCTTTGAGGTCAGGGTCCGAGATGGAGTCGAAGACGGCCTTGACCTTCTTCTCCATCTCCAGGTAGTTGGCCTCGGTGAGGCAGGGGTTGAAGGGGTAGCCCTGGAGGGAGCGGCCGCAGCGGATGCGGGTGGAGTTGATGTACTTGTTCTCGGGGTCCAGGTCGGGCAGCTGGTCCAGCTTGTCCGCGCCCAGGTCAATCGGCGGCTGCTTGTCGGTGGGCTTGAAGCCATTGTGGTAGTCCTCGATGAGGGGGTCGAAGAGTTCCTTGAAGGTCGTGTAGGCCTCCGCGTCGGGCGCATAGACACCCACACCGGAGTCCAGGTTCGCAACACCTCAACCCCTTTCCTCTTCTCCTCTTCTTCGCTTTCATTGCTTTGCGTCAGTTGTCAGTCTTTCATTGCGGCTGCCGGGCAAATGGGCGCCAGTAAAGGCAGCTGTGGGACGGGAGGCTTAGCCGCCTGTTCTTCAGCTCAAGTGGCTGTTGAGGCAAGGTGCTGGCTTTTTGGGCCCAGTTTTTGCCGGGGCCTGGGAGCCTGGGAGCGGACCTGAGGGGAGGGAAGGGGAATGGGGGAGGAAAGGGGCTCAGCTGTGGAGGCCTTGAGGGGGCTGGGTTGGAAAGAGTGTCTCGCCCCCTCCGCGACTTCAAACACAAGGCCTCCCGGGCGTCTGGGCTTAGCTGGGAGAGGGTGGTGCTAAGACGGGGAGGGAGGGGGCGGTGGTGAGAAGTGTGCCGCGGCGCTGTGACACTGAGGGGCGCTGTAGTGGGCATAGAGAGTGAAGGAAGGAGGCTGGCGTACGCTCCGCTCTTTCTTCTCCCTCCTTTCTCGCCCGCCCCACTGTAAAGTAGGCTGCTGCTGGGAGGCGGGGCTGGGGACAAGCCTTGCTGCAGCTGATGTCCTCCTTCCCTCCGACAGGCGCAGTAATGCGAACAGCCTTCCTTCTCTGCTCACATAACCCCTCTCCTCCCCTCCCTTCCTCCCTGTCCTAGCTCCTGATCTATCACTCTCAATTGCAACTTTCTCCTCTTGCTCAAGCCTGTCAAAGGAGGGCGGACTGGAATGGGAATGGGAGTAGAAAAACTGGACAAAGCTTGCTGAACAAGGGGCTGGGGAGAAAATCGAATTCGGGCTTGGAAAAAGCAAGGCTGTCAATCTATGGGGACTGAGAATGGGAAAGTTTGCAGGCTATGCTTGATTGTGGAGGAGAAATGGAGGAGCAAACCGGACTGGATGACGTCGATGAGGGTGGCGCCGAGCTTCGTCTTGCGGCCCTTCAGCGCGTTCATCACCTAGGCAAGGAAGAGGCTGGAAGGAGACGAGGGGCTGGTAGGAGAGGAGGATGGGGAAACCTCCTCAGTGTAGTACTTCTTGAGGAGGGAGTTGCAGTCCTTGGCGGACTGGAGCTTCTTGAACGCCTCCTCGCACTGCTTCTGCACATCTGCGGACGCCATTTCTACAATACAACAAATCTCAATCACCCGCTTTCCAAGAAGCTATGCAAAGGGAAGCAAGACGAAGCAGAGAGGTTAGGGGAGGAGGTGAATGCTTAAGGCACCGTCTTCCATGGGCACCCGTTTGTAGGCGGATTTGCTTTGAGCAGTCTTGGGAGAGGATTTGGCAGGCGGAGGCTTTATAGGAGTTTTTGCAGAAGAAGTTGCGGTTGGGACAGACTCGGGGGGCTTTTCGGAAGACTGAGGAGGAGGTGCTGAAGGTGGGGAAGTGTTGCTGGTTTCCACTTGGACGGGAGGCCGCCGGCGGTCTTGAAGGAAGTGTACGAGGTTGAGGAAAGACAGAGACATCTGGCTTCAGTTCGCTTGCAAACACGGAGAGAATGCAAAGTCAAAATTGCAGAGGTTGCAGTGGAAGGATGCGAGGAGAAGCGCAGGGATTATAAAAAGGATGCGTCGAGAGGAGGAAGCGGATGAGTGGTGTCTGGTGGATGGGAGGAAGGGAACGTACCGACTGGTAGATAGGAGTTCCTGAGGTATATACGCCGGGTGCAGGAGTCTCACACACGCTAAGAGTCCCCGGGCAGCTGAAGTGAGGCGGATAGAGCGCCGTCCTCCGACCCAGCCCAGGAAGGGGGCGGGACAGGGGCGAGGGGCGAGGGGGGTGGCTGGGGGCCCTCGCTGGGCTGGGGATGCCTCCCTCCCTCCCTTCCCCTCCCGAGGGGCTAGAGGATGGGTAGGAAGAGGGGAGGGCTAAGGGAGGAACGGCAGGAGGTGCAAGGGCTCTAGGGGTAGGCAGGCGGGCACTTAGCGAGAATCTCCCCGAAGGCGGAAGCTGGGTGGGAGGAGGGGGAGGGGTAGAGGGGGAGTGAAGGGGGCTGTTATGAGGGCTGGGCCTAGGGAAGTAGAGCTGGAGGGGTAGTGGGACTAGTGGGAGGGGGGTGGGTGCTGGGCTTGAGGAAGGGGAGAGTGAGGGTCTCTCACCTGCGCAGTTGAGGGCGAACTCTTTGCGGAGCATAGCGGGGGGCTGGTGGTGGCGGTGGTGTGGCGGGGGGCTGAAAATACCGTCAGAAGTCAGCTCAGGCGGCCCTCCACGACATCACTTCAAGATGTCCCTCCGCCCAGGGTGTCGCGAAAAACGCCTATATATTTGCCCTTCTAAAACTACTGCCTTTGAAATGCCGCAGCTCTCCTCTCCACTTCAATCGCTGTAAACTTTAAACTAAAATCACCTCATGAAAAGCTGGGATTTGTTGAAAAAGCCGTCTAAGGGTTATGCAAAGCCGAACATTGCGGGACAAAGGGAACTAGACTTAGGCTACTAGCCCTTTGATAAAAGAGCATTAGGCCATGTGGCAAGATTATCAAACTATGCTAAGAGTTTACGCCTTTGCTTTAAAAAGTATGAGTCGAAAAAGCATAAATCATAATTTTATGGGAAACAGAGTTTGTGTATCCTTAGTAAATATACTGGGAAGCAGAAAAGGGTCGTCATGGAGATTATGAAGTCGTATCCAGCCAAGCGTTTTCATCTTTTCTTATTAAAGTCGTCTCTCCTTGTGCCGCGGAACATGTTCTCCTTCTTCTACTAATTAGCTCCTTTCTGAAATTATCTCTAAAGTCGCTTAAGCTGGTGTTTAATTTCTTTGTGAGGTAATTTATCTCCAATGTATGCCAGCTCGAGAATTCAAGAATATTTTAAAAGCGACATTTTTAACACCGGATGTGGTTCAATAAACATGTAAAGGCTTGAAGTGAAATTTTTGTGCGAAGAAAATGACAAAGTTGTTTCTTTAATTCAAATTGAAAATTATTGAATCATACATATAATGGTTACTAAATTTTTAAGGAGCCTTCTTCTTGGATTTGACGTATAGAGAAAACATTCCAGCCTTTTACTAGTTTGCCATTGAGCATTAATCGATAATAGTATGCAGGCCGAAGCAGGTAAGATGGGTGAAGAATTATGGAAAACCTGCGCTGATGAGGATAGCCGGAGGCGTCGCGGAGGATAAGGACCACAAGGACCCCGACAGTACCATCATCAAGGTCCCCTTCCTCCAGCCTTCCCCAACCCAGTCCTTCTGAAGAGGCATGTTTGCCAGGCGACGGAGGATTTTGCCCTTCTAATTACGTCCTCAATTCACAGGTATATCACGCCCCCCCCGGGGGGCCCCCCGGGGCCGCCCCCCCCCCCCCCCGGGGCCCGCCCGGGGGGGGCCCCGGGCCCGGCCCCCGGGGGGGGGGGCGCCGAGGGCCCCGGGGGGGGGCGCGCTGGGGGCCCTCTCGGGGGCCTCCATATTATTACTGTAGTGCATATTCTTTGAATATTATTTGCCTTTCTTGTAAGCAAAGATATGGGCGGTAAGGGAATATTATTTGTCAGAATTGAGCAAGGCAATGTAAAGCTGGAGGGATCGAGAGAATTTAGATGGAGCCATGTAGGACAGGGAAGGCGCAAGCTTCTTCAGGCGACTGTTGTTCTGCTCAGCAACAGAGGAGTTCAAGTCCTTGAGGCTGGGGTAGGAGGCCATCGCATAGCCAATGTTGCAGCCGGAATGGTTGCGCCAGTGGAATCTGTCCGTGACGAAGGTGGTTTTCCGCATGAACCGCGGCTCCCTGAACAGTATAGATTTAAGTGCACTTCCGAGTGCAAAGATGGAAGTGACCTGTTGAGGAAGTAGCGGTGGAGGGAACAGGAGAAATCGTAGACGATGACTGCTGGGGCCTTGGCAAAACGGCAGAAGATGGTGTGGAAGGGCATGGCGACAGATTCTGGACTCTGCATGACTTCGTAGCCATAGATGATGCCATGTCCGCACTGGTAGGTGAGGACGCCGGGGCTGAGGCAAGGATGGCCATACACAGATATACCTAAGATAAGGAGGAGGATATCGCGAGGGTTCGACGGGGATCGGCAGCTCGTCATCAACGTCGTCGGCAATGCCGCCGTTGATGACCAGCTGCTTGCCCACCGCTGACAGCCAGCTTCTTTGTTGGCCAGCTTTTTAGGAAGAAGGAGGCTAAACTGTCATCTGAAGTTTCACTCCATCTAGCTGCGAATGATGTTTCACTCCGGTCTATATATATGCGGACAGGTCGAAAAGTCAACCAATTTTACTCTGCTTCTTTTCACCCTTATAAATTCTGAGCGGTCAATTCTGGCTGTCATGTCCAAGTAGGAGTTTGTTGGTAGTCTTGCTGGTTTTCACATGCTGCCCGCGACCTATGACGTGTCTTTGCCATCTAGTCATATGATGTTTCACTCTTGTCCACATATATGCGGACAGGTCGAAAAGTAAACCAATTTCTTCAGCCCTACATCCTTATAAATTCTGAGTCCTAGGAGGAGTCTGTTGGTAGTCTGCCACAGCAGATGATTGTAAAAGGGCGGGGGTGTGGCTGTGGCCCTTTGTAATCAGCATGGCCACTTTTACAATGGGTTGTAATTGAGTGGCCTATAAGAAGGCGTGAATTCCGACCAATGCCAACGGTCTTTCTCAACCATGTCTCGCCGCGAATCTTCCCCTCACCATTCCAAGGACGTGCGTCGGCTGGTGAACAAGGAGCTCAAGCTGGTCAAGAACCTGGACGACCTGCTCATAGCCACGGACCAGATGGTCAAGAGTCTCATCGTCAAAGGTCCTTCCTCCTTTTGAGCCAGTGTGTTGTAAAGGGCCGTTTTTTGAAGAAATGCGTGAGATAGAGGCTGAGAAGAGGATGGTGGACAAGGAGACGAGCTACTCGCCGCAGCTGTCTCCGCAGTTTCTGGCGCCGCAGGTCCCGAGGCGGGCCAAGATGACGCTGAATCCGATGGCCAGCGCCGAGTCCATGCCGCCGGCCCCATATCATATGACATCATATGACATCATATGACTAGATGGCAAAGACACGTCATAGGTCGTGGGCAGCATGTGAAAACCAGCAAGACTACCAACAAACTCCTACTTGGACATGACAGCCAGAATTGACCACTCAGAATTTATAAGGGTGAAAAGAAGCAGAGTAAAATTGGTTGACTTTTCGACCTGTCCGCATATATATAGACCGGAGTGAAACATCATTTGCAGCTAGATGGAGTGAAACTTCAGATGACAGTTTAGCCTCCTTCTTCCTAAAAAGCTGGCCAACAAAGAAGCTGGCCGTCAGTGGTGGGCAAGCAGCTGGTCATCAACGGCGGCATCGCCGACGGCGTTGATGACGAGCTGCCGATCCCCGTCGAACCCTCGCGATATCCTCCTCCTTATCTTAGGTATATCTGTGTGGCCATGGAAACTTTTGAGGCAGATGTCCGTTGTTGGAGCCTTGTCCTGGGCATAGGCTGGGAGCCCTCGGAGAAGTGGCCAATGGGGGAAGAAGGCCAAGGGCTGCTCTTCAGGCTTCGGGTAGAAGCTGGATTGGCGCGAGGGGACGTTGTAGGCTGCCCTTGCCCTAGCCTCCAACTCTTGCAGCAGTCCCAGCAGTGGCCCATCCACCATCTCCCCTTCTTCCCGCAGCACCTGCAACAGCAGTCCCAGTACTGCTGGCGTCTCCCTCTTCATCCGCCTACAGAATTTGCAGATTTCATTCTCATTTATGGTCCCTAGTCTCTATTACTCGTAAAGTGAGTGGAAGGTTGGACTTGCTGGATTCCGCCCTTCGAGCAGCTGTTGTAGAGGCGAGGAGGAGGTGGAGGGCCAGAAGGCCGCAACTGGCGAGTTCCTTAATTTTAGGTGGTTATGGCTTGTTTAGAGCAAAGCTAGAAGGCAATACTTTGCGAGCTGGCTGAGGAAATTGCGGAGGTGAGCTGGTGGAGCTTGAGGATGAGCCGATAGGAGATCAGCAAGTGGTGGGCAGTCCTGCCGCACAAGGCCCAAGCACACCTCCCACTCTCTTCTGCAAGCAAAGCTGGTGGACACTGGTCAACCGTCTTCTACAATCCCAAGTTCGGCCAGAAGCCCACCATTGCCAACTCCATCAAGAACATCTCGTTATCTTCAACATGTGTGAGTACAAGAGTAGAAAGCAAAGGCTTTCGCAGGTCTTCCTACAGCCCAGCCTTCCTGAAAGCAGCGGCGATCCTGTTCAGCAGTGCTGCTGGAGATGCAGATGAAGATGTGAAAGTGGAGCTCTGCTGCCCAGCTGAACAGAAGGACGGCACCAGCTGTGGCTACCTCGCAGCTGCCTTTGCCTGGGATTTCTGCAGAGGCTTCAACCCACTCCGCCGCTCCTATGCCATTCCCATCGTTCGCCGCCTCATTACCCAGGCCATCATCGACAAAGCCCTGCCTTCAGTTCACTCACTACCATCCCACACCAGCTTTAACCTCGCTTTGTGCCAGGATGCTCGGGGCCTGTCAAAGGCATCGGCGGGTGAGAAGAGGCAGTGCCAGGGCATCGTCCTTAGTCCGCACTGCTGTGGCTGGACTAATGGACCATCATCCTTGCGGAATCTCACCTGGCTCTCCTGCGAGAAGTTTGTTCCATAGCTTGGAAGCGTTTTTGGTCTATTCAAAAATGATTGTGCAACAGGTGTAATCGATGGTACCACACGGATCCCAGCTGCCTCCACCTGAGCAAGCCAGCCCTGGCTAAGCTCCTGAAGAATAAGGACAGTGTCTTCATATGCTATCAGTGTGAATAAATGCAACCATAGAGACTGTATTCCTATTTACTGCTGTTGCGACTTTACTTTTATCTTTGACTGTGATAAAAAAAACCCTTCTCACCTCCTTTGCTTTGAGCCTTTTTTCCTAAAAAGCTAGCCATTAAACATACTCCACTCCCAGATAAATTTTACTGCTTTACAGCTTCATATTAAAGAGGCCCCCGAGAGGGCCCCTGAGCAGGCCCCCCCCGGGGGTCCGATCTAGGGGCCCCCCGGGGATCCGATCTAGGGGCTCCCCGGGGGGGCCGCTTTAGGGGCTCCCCGGGGGGGCCTTCCAGGGGACCGTGATATGCCTCCCTCAATTCTACTGTTTTATCCCGCTTCGTATGACATCCTGTGTAAACCTTGGTGTCTCGGTTTTGTTTTTTCCAGTGACGACATATTTCCAGTTTTAACAAGGTATTCTCGGCTGTTGCCAAGATGCGCGGCCTCTGTTCCAAGTAATATTGTCAAGCTACATGAGAAATTTTACCAATTGCAGATTTATTTATTGTCAATTTCGTCTAAAAACCAGGGAGTTATGGTTTTTCTATTTTGAAACATCAAAATTCTAAGTTTCGGGGGAAAACCCAAAAATTTCGCAAAACCCCACTAAAGGGCCCAAGCCACCATAAAGTCGGACATTCATGCAAAATTTCAGCCAATTTCGTGGAAAAACCAGGGATTTGTGATTTTTTCTGTTTCGAAACATAAAAATTCTAAGATTCGGGGGAAAACACAAAAATTTCGCAAAATCCCAATAAAGTGCCCAAGCCACCATAAAGTCGCACCTTCCTGCAAATTTTCGGCCGATATCGTTGAAAAACCAAGGAGTTATGACTTTTTCTATTTTGAAACATCAAAATTTCAAGTTTTGTGGAAAAACCCACAATTTTCGCGAAACCCCAAATAAGGTCCCAAGCCACCACCAAGGCGGACATTCATGCAAAATTTCAGCCAATTTCATTGAAAAACCAGGGAGTTATGATTTTTTGTACTTTGAAACATCAAAAATTTAGGTTTTGGGCGAAAAACGCAAAATTACGCCAAGCGCAAAAAATGGTCCCGAGCCACCACCCAGACGGACTTTCATGCAAAAAATCAGCCAATTTGGTTGAAAAACCGCGGAGTACGAGCGCGACAGGGACACATATATATACAAGACTAAAATGCTACAGCATAAGCCATTTATGAATTGTCAATCATCAAAAAGAACTAGACAAGGTCCAACAAAATTGTGAAAAATTTTGATTGATTTATGAACTATTTTGAGCAAAAGTTTTACCAGGTTCAATTCATTGCTATTGGTCCATCTACAAAATCCACTGATCATTCATAAGCAGGCGGCAATTTATGGCAAAATCCTTGTCATCCTAAATTATTTACAGTTTTTGTTTTATCTTCCGGTTTTCCTTAAATGAAAGGTTTTTGGAAAACTTACTAAATTAATTTAAGCTTCATAAAGTATAAAAATTGTCAAAGTTAACGTGTGATACTGATTTATAAAATTGATCAAATTGCAAATGCCAGCAAATTTTAACTTTACTTTAACTAAATTTAATTTAATTTTAATATTGTTTGTTTTATATTATGTTACGTTTCATTTAGTGACATTATAATTTGATCATGATTAAACATTCAGAACAAGTATATGGCGCAGAGCGCAATAGGTGACCGCGGAGCTTCATGCCTCATAACTTCCCAGGCAACCTTGTACCAGGTATTAATGCTCTCAATAGTGTAGTGTTTCTGGTACAAGAATAATGATTATTTGTTGCATTTAAGGTCCATTGCATTTGTTTTATTAGTGAGAGCACAATATATTCAAATAGTAAAATGCAAAAAAATAATAGAAAGATGGGCAAGCATGGGTTGAAATATGGTATCCCAATGTAGAATGCAGTATGTGGAGAGGAATAGGATTAGCGGGGCAAGGTATTCATGGGAATGTGGCCACAGTTTGTACATGGGTGGTTCAGTTGGCCCATTCCTATTCGGCAAAACCTGGTTCCTGTAGAGCATCCACCACGCCAGCAGAAGCAGAGGACTGAAATTGAGAAATAAATGAATTTTGATATTATTCCTGATAAATTTGGTTTTTACCCATTGCCATAGCTGATGTAAGGGCCAACACCTTCAGCGCAAAGGCAGCATCGAACTCCTTCAATGATACATCATCAAGAAATGGATTGAAATTGAGGTACCCACTTTGTAGTGAGCTTTGGCCTTCAGGTACACATCCAGAGAAGCTTTCTGGACCAGCTGTGAAATATCTTTTGTTTTGTCCCATGCTGTTTTGTCCCATCCCATAATTTCTATAAAAAAAGTTTGTCCCAATCCGTTGAGAATTGACCCTTTTACAGCATACCCAAATTTTCAACCTTTCTACCCAAAAAAGTAATGTTTCAAATGCTCGGAAACCGGTTCCACCCCACCAGATCTTCCTAAAATAGCATTACCTTTCAGGAAAAAAAAAGTTTGTCAAGATCCGTTGAGAATTGACCCTTTTACAGCATACCCAAATTTTAAACCTTTCTACCCAAAAAAGTAATGTTTCAAATGCTCGGAAACCGGTTCAACCCCTCCAGATCTTCCTAAAATAGCATTACCTTTCAGGAAAAAAAAAGTTTGTCCCAATCCGTTGAGAATTGACCCTTTTACAGCATACCCAAATTTTAAACCTTTCTACCCAAAAAAGTAATGTTTCAAATGCTCGGAAACCGGTTCCACCTCTCCAGATCTTCCTAAAATAGCATTACCTTTCAGGAAAAAAAAAGTTTGTCAAGATCCGTTGAGAATTGACCCTTTTACAGCATACCCAAATTTTCAACCTTTCTACCCAAAAAAGTAATGTTTCAAATGCTCGGAAACCGGTTCCACCCCTCCAGATCTTCCTAAAATTGCATTACCTTTCAGGAAAAAAAAAAGTTTGTCAAGATCCATTGAGAATTCGCCCGGGGCCAGCATTTCCAGATATATATATATATATATATACATATCAGGACAAAAGTTTAGTAACCTCTATAGACCGCGGAGCGGCCCTTCGGGCCGCTCCGCGGTCAAAAACTTATTCGATTAAACATCATAGCTTTTAAATGCATTTTACCATTTTATTTTATTTCACTAGTTATCTTTTTTAGTTTATCTTTCACTAATTTTTACCGTCTTTGTGCCAAAATTGCCGCCTGCTTATGAATGATCAGTGGATTTTGTAGATGGACCAATAGCAATGAATTGAACCTGGTAAAACTTTTGCTCAAAATAGTTCATAAATCAATCAAAATTATTCACAATTTTGTTGGACCTTGTCTAGTTCTTTTTGATGATTGACAATTCATAAATGGCTTATGCTGTAGCATTTTAGTCTTGTCTATATCTTGGCCATGTGGAAAACTTTTACTTACCACATGAACAAGGCTTCAAACAGTCATTCTATTGGGGAAAATCCATCGTTTGGTCACAAGCTTTCGATTGGTGTATATATGTCCATGGTTTCATCCATTATCCAATGCGCTGAACCTCGTCACACGCCACCACCCAAAAAATCGATCACCCATTCATAACTAGGGCGCTGTTGTGCCCTAGGACTTAGATGGAGTACAGTCCTATGACAACCTGAGCATCAATTAAAAAGTGAGGGCAGCGGAACATGTGATACTGCGCAGTTTAGCTGCATTGAAACATTAGGTAAATGAGTAGATGACAAAATCGAGCAAAATCCCTTTCACAAACGTGAATTGATTGAGAAGAAATTTTGCCAGAAAACTTATGCCATCAAATATATCACCAAATGGGCAAGAAAATTTCCTAAAACACGTAATTCTTGGTTTTTTGAATTTTGCTTTTGTTCTAAAATGAGAACACTTTAAATTTAGCATTGTCCTGTTTTTGAGCGTTTTTTGGGGTTTTTTTGGAGATTTCTAAAATTCAAAGGCCAAATTCAAAATTTCAAGATTTTGGTCATCTGCAGCAGCATAAGAGCTTTCGATCGATATGCATATGTCTATAGTTTTAACCAATGTCCAAGGAGCTCAAGGCCATGACATGTGTTAAAAACGTCCGGCAAAGTGACATCCAAACATGTCCGGCAAAGTGAGAGTTATAAAAATTAGTGAAATTCCAACATGGCCCTTGACGAGGAGACTGCCGCGGCTGCACCTGGCGACGGCGGCGCTGAAGGACTTCTCCCTCTTCCAGAGCTTGGGCGGCCTCCCCTGCTTCACCGGCTTCTGCACCTCCTCCAGGCAGTCGTGCTCCAGGTGGTTGGATTGGGCAGCACACTGACCTCCTTCTGCCCATCTACTGGCATGTGCTCCACCTTCACTCTAGCCGTGCAGCTCATCGTCAGGTAGTGGTGGCCTACAAACAACTATTCCTATCAAAAACTCTCCGGCAAAGACTGCTAAATAATGAAGCTACCCTAAAGACAAAAAAGAACCTTTCTTGTTCCGCTTCTTGGACCACGTGTAGCCGGAGCAGACGAAGTTGCAGAGGCCCTTCTGCATCGGCACCCTCTCCTGGCGGTACTTGATGTAGGCCTCGACCTTGCCTTGCACTGGCATGAAGAGCCCGATCTTCCGATTCTTCCCCTTCCCGATCAGCATACTCTTCGGCACCACGATGGCTGGCGTATGCACAGTAGCAGGTCCCTCAGGCCGAGTGTAGCCCGCGAAGAGCTCAGCCGCGACGGGAACTTGCACGCCATCATCGTCGTCTGACTTGTCCTCCTCCAGGTTCTCCAGCGCCTCCTGCTCCTGCTGCTTCCGAGTCTTCCTCTTCCGCGCTGATGGCCGATTCTGGCGTTGCTGCTTCTGAGCAGCAGCTGGTCCCGCAGCTTCTGCTACATCCGCACCAGCCGCCTGCCGCCCATCCTGGCTCTCCGACTCTTCCCCCTGCCCTGGCTGCAGCTCCTTGGACCCTTGTGTCTTGCACTTCTTCTTGGCTGCAGAAGCTCCAGCCTCCTGCTGCGCATTGGAGCACTCGCCGACGACAGATGGATCGGCGACGTCCTTCTTCTGGCTCTTCTTCTTCTGCGAGGCTGGAGGCATCTTCTTCTTCTTGGCTGCTGAAGCTTCTCCCGCCTCCTGCCCACCAGAGCACTCGCCGGAGACTGGCCCCTCGAAGACGCGCTTCTTCTGCACCTTCTTCACCCCGACCGCACCCTTCTCCAGCACCGGCTGTCCGCGGGCCGTCAGCGAAGAACTCTCAGCACCTGAGGACAGCAAAGACAGCTTCCGCAGAAGTTGCTTCGCCCCAGACTCAGACCGCCGTGCCTCAAGCATTTTCCATTTTCAAACACAAAACGTCCGGCAAAAATCAAAATTTGCACCCACCTGCATTTCTGACAACTGCTGACTGCAGCTGCAGTTCACCGGCATGCCCTGAGAGGGAGGCAGCAGACACGACAGCTCCAGCATGCCCTGCGACATCACGGGCTGCTCCTGCGACATCGCCCGATGCTGCACTGCCCAATCATCAGACACAACCTTCAATACTAGAGTCCAGGGAAAACCTCCACAGTGACGCGTAGATCGTTTCCAGCCTCCAAGTCCAAAATTCTGGTCCCAATTTTATTTATAACTCTACTCAAGAAATCCAAGAGTCATATTGCATCAAGACACACACAGCGCCTACTACCATACACAACCACACCACCTCCAATCGCCTGCATAACCTACGCGCCTATTCAAACTGTACCATTGCATTATTATTCAAACAATCTTCAAATATCAATCAAATAATACTACACCAAAGACAATAATACTCCAGCAAAGGTCAAGCATGCCCAGTCCGGCAAAGTCCAACACTCCCCTAACTCCGCTCCCACAGCAGACAGCCTTCTGCACATGAGGCCAGCTGACATCCAGCGGACATCCGCCCACAGCCCATCACCCAACTCCGACCACAGCAGCCTGCAGCGGAAGCCAGGACAGCCTTACACTTTGACACTCCGGCAAAGGTCAAGCTTGCCCAGTCCGGCAAAGTCCAACACTCCCCTAACTCTGCTCCCACAGGAGACAGCCTTCTGCACATCAGGCCAGCTGACAGCCAGCGGACATCCGCCGACAGCCCATCACCCAACTCCGACCACAGCAGCCTGCAGCGGAAGCCAGGACAGCCTTACACTTTGACACTCCGGCAAAGGTCAAGCTTGCCCAGTCCGGCAAAGTCCAACACTCCCCTAACTCCGCTCCCACAGGAGACAGCCTTCTGCACATCAGGCCAGCTGACAGCCAGCGGACATCCGCCGACAGCCCATCACCCAACTCCGACCACAGCAGCCTGCAGCGGAAGCCAGGACAGCCTTACACTTTGACACTCCGGCAAAGGTCAAGCTTGCCCAGTCCGGCAAAGTCCAACACTCCCCTAACTCCGCTCCCACAGCAGACAGCCTTCTGCACATCAGGCCAGCTGACAGCCAGCGGACATCCGCCCACAGCCCATCACCCAACTCCGACCACAGCAGCCTGCAGCGGAAGCCAGGACAGCCTTACACTTTGACACTCCGGCAAAGGTCAAGCTTGCCCAGTCCGGCAAAGTCCAACACTCCCCTAACTCCACTCCCACAGGAGACAGCCTTCTGCACATCAGGCCAGCTGACAGCCAGCGGACATCCGCCGACAGCCCATCACCCAACTCCAACCACAGCAGCCTGCAGCGGAAGCCAGGACAGCCTTACACTTTGACACTCCGGCAAAGGTCAAGCTTGCCCAGTCTGGCAAAGTCCAACACTCCCCTAACTCCGCTCCCACAGGAGACAGCCTTCTGCACATCAGGCCAGCTGACAGCCAGAGGACATCCGCCCACAGCCCATCACCCAACTCCGACCACAGCAGCCTGCAGCGGAAGCCAGGACAGCCTTACACTTTGACACTCTGGCAAAGGTCAAGCTTGCCCAGTCCGGCAAAGTCCAACACTCCCCTAACTCCACTCCCACAGGAGACAGCCTTCTGCACATCAGGCCAGCTGACAGCCAGCGGACATCCGCCCACAGCCCATCACCCAACTCCAACCACAGCAGCCTGCAGCGGAAGCCAGGACAGCCTTAAACTTTGACACTCCGGCAAAGGTCAAGCTTGCCCAATCCGGCAAAGTCCAACACTCCCCTAACTCCGCTCCCACAGCAGACAGCCTTCTGCACATGAGGCCAGCTGACAGCCAGTGGACATCCGCCGACAACCCATCACCCAACTCCGACCACAGCAGCCTGCAGCGGAAGCCAGGACAGCCTTACACTTTGACACTCCGGCAAAGGTCAAGCTTGCCCAGTCCGGCAAAGTCCAACACTCCCCTAACTCCGCTCCCACAGCAGACAGCCTTCTGCACATCAGGCCAGCTGACAGCCAGCGGACATCCGCCCACAGCCCATCACCCAACTCCGACCACAGCAGCCTGCAGCGGAAGCCAGGACAGCCTTACACTTTGACACTCTGGCAAAGGTCAAGCTTGCCCAGTCCGGCAAAGTCCAACACTCCCCTAACTCCGCTCCCACAGGAGACAGCCTTCTGCACATCAGGCCAGCTGACAGCCAGCGGACATCCGCCCACAGCCCATCACCCAACTCCAACCACAGCAGCCTGCAGCGGAAGCCAGGACAGCCTTAAACTTTGACACTCCGGCAAAGGTCAAGCTTGCCCAATCCGGCAAAGTCCAACACTCCCCTAACTCTGCTCCCACAGCAGACAGCCTTCTGCACATGAGGCCAGCTGACAGCCAGTGGACATCCGCCGACAACCCATCACCCAACTCCGACCACAGCAGCCTGCAGCGGAAGCCAGGACAGCCTTACACTTTGACACTCCGGCAAAGGTCAAGCTTGCCCAGTCCGGCAAAGTCCAACACTCCCCTAACTCCGCTCCCACAGCAGACAGCCTTCTGCACATCAGGCCAGCTGACAGCCAGCGGACATCCGCCCACAGCCCATCACCCAACTCCGACCACAGCAGCCTGCAGCGGAAGCCAGGACAGCCTTACACTTTGACACTCCGGCAAAGGTCAAGCTTGCCCAGTCCGGCAAAGTCCAACACTTTCCTAACTCCGCTCCCACAGGAGACAGCCTTCTGCACATAAGGCCAGCTGACAGCCAGCGGACATCCGCCGACAACCCATCACCCAACTCCGACCACAGCAGCCTGCAGCGGAAGCCAGGACAGCCTTACACTTTGACACTCCGGCAAAGGTCAAGCTTGCCCAGTCCGGCAAAGTCCAACACTTTCCTAACTCCGCTCCCACAGGAGACAGCCTTCTGCACATAAGGCCAGCTGACAGCCAGCGGACATCCACCGACAACCCATCACCCAACTCCAACCACAGCAGCCTGCAGCGGAAGCCAGGACAGCCTTACACTTTGACACTCCGGCAAAGGTCAAGCTTGCCCAGTCCGGCAAAGTCCAAGAAGCCAGACTACCTTAGACCCCCTCCGGCAAAGACCAGAACCACTCACATTCCCAGCACTCTGCAGGACCTCCTCAACGCTCCTCCGGCAAAGACCAGGACCACTCGCATACCCAGCACTCTGCAGGACCTCCACAACGCTCCTCCGGCAAAGACCAGGACCACTCGCATACCCAGCAC
Organism: Ptycholaimellus sp. GST1_10; assembly: GCA_030248095.1. NCBI lineage: Eukaryota > Metazoa > Nematoda > Chromadorea > Chromadorida > Chromadoridae > Ptycholaimellus > Ptycholaimellus sp. GST1_10. Next base: position 159 of record JASANA010007957.1, on the reverse strand, counting down.
TCTGCAGGACCTCCACAACGCTCCTCCGGCAAAGACCAGGACCACTCGCATACCCAGCACTCTGCAGGACCTCCTCAACGCTCCTCCGGCAAAGACCAGGACCACTCGCATTCCCAGCACTCTGCAGGACCTCCTCAACGCACCTCAGGCAAAGACCAG